>CAUYRT010007229.1:0-17905 GCA_963574885.1 Lepilemur ruficaudatus
GAGGTGCTATATCACCATTGTTTCTTATAGCTGAATAGTACTCCATGGTATACATATACCACATATTATCAATCCACTCATGTATTGATGGGCACTTGGGTTGTTTCCACATCTTTGCAATTGTGAATTGTGCTGCTATAACCATTCGAGTGCAGGTGTCTTTTTAATAGAGAGTCTTTTGTTCTTTTGGATAGATGCCTAGTAATGGGATTGCTGGATCAAGTGGTAGATCTACTTGTATCACTTTAAGGTATCTCCATAGTGTTTTCCACAGAGGTTGAACTAGCTTGCAGTCCCGCCAGCAATGTAGGAGTGTACCTATCTCTCTGCGTCCACGTCAACATTTATTATTTGGGGACTTTTTAATAAAGGCCATTCTCACTGGAGATAAGTGATATCTCATTGTGGTTTTGATTTGCATAACATCTTTGAAGATTATAATTTTAGTACAGTATAGTCTGCATGTCCTTGTCCTTAGTTTATACTTCCAAATTATTTAGCTTTCTTTTTCTAAATTTTTAAAATTTGTGTAAATATATGAGGTACAAGTATAATTTTGTTACATTGATATATTGAATTGTGGTGAAGTCAGGGCTTTTAAGTCCTTTGGTTTTATGATAGAATTCTCTGATAGAACCTTTGATTTCTCCCTTCCCTGACCTGTACCTGCTCTTTAGTATTTATCATTTCAGTAGAGGCTATGCCTCTACTATCCCATGTGTAATTCCAAATTCATTTGGCTCTATGTTCATACCCTATCCAGAATCCATCTACTTCTTATCCTCCCTCCCACGGCTGCCTCAGTCTAGGCCACCATCGGCTCTTGCTTGGACCACTGCAGTAGTGTTCTAACTGGTCTCTGCCCACCCCCGCTTTGCAGCCCTGGAGTCTCCTCTTCATATAGCATTTTGCTCAAAACATTCTAATCCCATTTAGAACAAAACGGTCATCACCATTGTTTACAAGGCCCTGCCTGTCTCTGACTTTATCTCCTACCACTCCTCACCATCACTTACATTAGGTGTTCTGGTTATACTGGCCCTCTGGATGGGAGCTCCAGTTGCAAAGTACAGTCCTGCCCTAGAGCCTTTGCCTTTGTGGTTCCCTTTGCTAGGAATGTTCTTTCTCTAGCTGTTCAGACTTCTTAAGTGTTCTGCTTCAATGTCCCCTCATCAGTGTCCTTCTCTGATCACCCAGCCTATCTGAACATTTCTATTCCTTATAGCACTTTTACCTGTCATCATTGTATTTCTTAATTGACTGTCTTCTCCTAACTAGAATGTAAGCTTCAGTAAAACAAGACTTATTTATTCTCTTCTGTATTCCTAGTGCCTTGAATAGTACCTGGCATGTAGATGAAACGAACTGTGTGATTGACTTTGTCCCCATTTTTACCTTAGTTTTGAAAAAGCTTAGAGCCAACTGGAAACTGAGCTGTGTTGGGGTGGTTGGACCTTGCATATTTATCTTGTTTCTTGCCCTCTTGACTTTATCCTTCAATTTATATTTTCTTTCTCATTGAGTCTTTGTTCTCACTTATATTTATTCTACTTTTATAAGTCATTTTAAATCCTTTCTGGAATAAGAGGGACTTTAAAGAAATTCTTAAGTTGTTAAATGGCATGGATCTGCTGCTAAGGTAATACAACTTCTCAGAATAAGGAAAAGATGAAGCACTTTTCTGTTACAATTTTTATGTTGCTAATTTAACCATGAGAGTTGCAGGAAAAAGTATTTTATATGTCCCTTTTGGTGTGCTGGGCTATTTGCAAACTTAGTTTATTTAAAATAATGAATTTATATGACAGACTTAATCTCTTTTCAGAGATGCCGATGATAAACACAGGCTTATAACCAAAACAGAAGCAAAAGAGGAATACCTTCTGAAGGACTGTGATTTAGAAAAAAGAGAACCAGCTCTTAAATTTATTGTGAAGAAGAATCCTCATCATGCACAATGGGGTGATATGAAACTCTACTTAAAACTGCAGGTCTGTAATAAGATTTATTCATTAATTTTAAACTCTGGTTCAGGCAAAGTTTTAACAATGAACTATTATGTTAATTATATATTTTATTATATATATTATAATATTATATATAATATATAATATTATATATTAATAGTTTAGTTTTTACTTACAGAGAGTGAAAAAGATTCTTTCCCTTGTTTTGCATGAGTCAGAGTCATGACATTTCATATCATAATGTTTTCATATTTTGCTTTTTGGTATGGCACTTTGGAACAAATATGTTGCTATTGAGTGATGTTTGGAGTACAATTTGGAAACTGAAGAAATTCGGAATAGGAGTCAGACCCTGTTCTCCTGCCCCCTCCATCCCTACCTGCCCTTTAAAAAAAGAAATCTTAAAAACAAGTAAAAATTTCAGGAATTACACAAATACCTAAAATCTAACTCTATTTGAGAAATACCCATGTGGAATGCTGTCGGGTGTCCATGTAACTCTAGTGTCTCTCAGGGCAGATCTTTTCAACTCCTCTTGTTGCGGAAGGGTTACGGGTGTGCCAGGTGTTATCCACTTAATGGCTGGGGCTGCTAGTGCACAGGCCAGTTGTCTTGAGTCACAAGTATCCTGTATCTAGCCCAGAATGGTACAAATATTATAATAATCTTTTTGCATCATTGTATTGAAATATTGGGAGGCATTGCTTTAGAGCACAATTTGAATTGGAATATACTAAAAAATCCCATATCTTCAAATAAAATTAAGAAGCCACATCGTGAAACAAAACATGTATTGAATTTCATTAAATGTAAGACTGTTGGTTAGAAATTCACCATTATTTTATGTACTTAAATATTTTAAAATGCTGCTAATTAAACCAACTGGTACTTTTTTATCACTTGATGCTTTTATTTTATATAAAGAACTAGTGGGCCGGGCGCAGTGGCTCACGCCTGTAATCCTAGCACTCTGGGAGGCTGAGGCGGGTGGATCGCTAGAGGTCAAGAGTTTGAGAGCAGCCTGAGCAAGAGCGAGACCCCGTCTCTACTAAAAATAGAAAGAAATTAATTGGCCAACTAAAAATATATAGAAAAAAGGCACAGTGGCACATGCCTGTAGTCCCAGCTACTCGGGAGGCTGAGGCAGAAGGATTGCTTGAGCCCAGGAGTCTGAGGTTGCTGTGAGCTAGGCTGACGCCACAGCACTCTAGCCTGGGCAACAGAGTGAAAAACTCTGTCTCAAAAAAAAAAAAAAAAGAACTAGTGCTTGTAGTTTTTTGTCATGTATCACATTTGTGCATATATAACAGGGAAAATGCAAATGCAGAGGATTTATGAAGATATTCTTAAACTTCTTTACATTCAAAGTTCAGTTCCTCTGAACCACTTTTTGACTCAGAGTTGTCAAAGTACCAGGAAGCACATCGGTGATGCGACATTTTCAGGGATGTTAAATTGTGGAAAATGCAATGTCTGAGAATTTATGAAATACAAGTATATCACTTCATTATGTTAAGCAGAAATCTGAGTTTGGCTACACTGATTGATATTTTGGTCCCTTTAACATATTGTGAGAGATATCCTGAGCATAATTCTTAGTGTGTAAATTAGTCTCTTAAAATCTAAGTAAATATTATAAAAAGTAAAGATGTATATAATCCAAAGTTTTAAAACTAGAATGAAGACATCTTAGGTCATTTAGATACCAAAGGTTTGTGTTTGTGTTTTTGTTTTATTTTTTACTTGCCAATAATTTTTATTAGCTTTGCATTTCTTTTCTTCTTCTTTTTTTTTAAATTTTAATAGATTTGGGGGTACAAATTGAATTCCATTACATGCATAAATTATATAGTAGTGGCGTTTGGGCTTTATCGTACCCATCACCTGAATAGTGTACATTGTACCCCATATGTAATAACTTCTCATCCGCTACCCTCCCTTCCCTTTTTTGAGTGTCCGGTGTCCATTATACCATTCTGTGTGGCCTTATATAGCCATAGTTTAGCTCCCACCCAAAGTTTTAAAAAACATTCATACTCTACAGATCAGAAGTTAGTCAAGTAGGAGATGAGTTGTGTAATTGCTGATTTCCTGTACTTGGAGATGACCTCATATTTAATGCATCTGTTGACAGATACACTATCTGTCAACAAACTGTTTCTTTGGTGAACCTGCCAAAATTCATCAAACCTACTGTGCACATGTATTTCTGTTCATTCCTGTGACAACAATATAGTCAGAGGACAACTTTTCTATTTATAATCTAATTCAGCATATAATTACTAAGAGTTTCATAGGTTTAGATGTTTTATTAGCATTGTTTCTTACTAATATTTAAAACCTTTTAAATTTCAAATAACTATAAATTTGTACTCAGATTATTCTTTGGTAACTGTGGGTTTGATAATTATAACTTTATAGTATTTTGTAACTCTGAATCACAACTAATTTAAATATAGATTTTGTGTTGTAGATTGTGAAGAGGTCTCTTGAAGTTTGGGGTAGTCAGGAAGCATTAGAAGAAGCAAAGGAAGTTCGACAGGAAAACCGAGAAAAAATGAAACAGAAGAAGTTTGATAAAAAAGTAAAAGGTAAGTGGCTACATTTCTATTATGAAGGATTGTGTTTTACCACTTTGCAAAAAGCCTTTAGATTCCTCCCATTTAAAGACATTAAAGATATAATGTCACTAGTAGATTGTGTTTTTTCATAGGTTGAAAAAAAAATGAATTAAAGTTTGCCTTCAGTATGTGGTGTTTGAGGCTCTCAATCCAAACCTCACAATACTGCATTTGTAACAAGCATGTAAGCTTAAAGTGAATGAAGTTTTTATATAGGGACATTAGGATCAGGGATGGTGTCCCTGGTCAAGGATTTGGCATCAGTTAAATCTTAAACATGATCAACAATGTTATAAAAAACAGACACCCATCAACAAACCCCTGTAACTGCTTAAAATGAAAAAACCATGCCCTAAGTCTTAAGTCACTTAATTCAGCAGCTACAAGGAACTTTCTGATGTTAGCTAGTCTAATCACTTTTATTTTATATATGACTAAAAGACCCAGGAAGGTGGAGTGACTTATTATATAGATAGTTATTGGCAGAGTTGGGACTGGAGCCAGGCTTTCTTGACTGAAAGTCTTCAGGAAGTACAATCATTCTTCCATCCATGCATCTTCTCTGCACACAGCCATCCGTCCCCTTGTCCGTCTGTCTCAGCACTCGTTTGTCCATGCATCCATCCATGTATGTATACATCTGTCTGTTCATCCATCCGTCAATGCATCCATATTTACTAAGCGTCAGCTATGTGCCAGGTACTGTGCTAACATAAATGCTGGAGTCACAGTTTGTCAGGAGAGAGACTTAAAACCATACTGGAGTGTGATGGGTATGGTGGAGTGACGAACATAGGATGCTGCAGGAGCACAAAGGGCACTTTCTGCTGTACCATAGAATCCCTAAAAAAGCGTCTTAAATAGTAAACATACATGTTCTTCATATAGTAATTATGTAGAGTCCCATTATGGTATAAAGTGTGTACAGACAGCACGTACTTTCTGTGTATACTGGGTTATACATGCACTAAATTAATTCATTTAAAATCAATGTCCTGGCCATACATGTTTTTTGGACTTAGAAGAGGTTTTGGGGAGTCAGTGGGATGACTCAGATGTCTTAAAAACAAATGAGAAAGCAAAACGAAAAATTGAATGCAAGCCTTCCTTGTTTCTTCTCATTGTGAGGAATTTTTCCCCCTTCTCAAGTATAATTCAAGTACAGTGCAGAATAGTTAGAAAAATACAAAGAACCCTTATCCCATGATTTGACTACTCAGAGACACTCATTAGCAACATTTCAATGTCTGTTATTTCAGTTCTTTTTTATGCATAGACCCTTTTAAAAGTTTTTGTATAAAAAGCACTGTTGGACATTTATGAAGTTTGTCAAGACAACCCCATGATAAACATCCTTATAGACCTCTTTATATAAACCATAGTCACTCATCAATTACTGAATCGTACAGTAAGCACACGTGTGGCCTTGTAGAGAGGTTTCCCATAGCAAACTATGCCATATAAGAGCATTTTACTGAAGAATCTTCCTCAGATTAGCCACTGCTGTATCCAGTATTCAAAGATAGCAGCAAGGACTGATTGAGAGGATTTGGAAAGACTTCTATTGAATTTAACCCTTTTCTTTAATCTTTTCAGTGTCCCACACCAGCCCTTTTTCTCTTCCAGTAGCAAGGAGAGCCTTGAAGGATAAAGAAAGTAACAAAAAGGCATCCTAAGGGATGTGAAAGAGGAGGGCATAGTTACAGATTTACGTGTATACCAGTCTAGGGTTTTTGTTAACCCCAGTTACCTGAAATCACCTCAACTTTTCTCTCTCTCCTGCCTCCTTAAACCACTTTCTAGATGGTATTTTGGCATAGATACCACATGAGATAAAAGAAAAAGTATTAGTTAGAAACTTATGCCTGCATAAGTGATGAAATATTTTTAAAAAGGAGAACTATATAATTTTTTCTTAGATACTAATTTTGTAGTTTGGTTATTATGTTATCTAATGGTATTAATAACTGAATTCCTATAATTTGATTAAGAGAATAAAAGATTATAGTATCTGTTTCATCTCATGCTTTTTTCTATAACAATTCTATTAAGATAAGCATATATATTAAGTATTAGTATGAACAGAATTTTTAAAAAAGATTTACATAATTTTCATTGGTATTTTTTAAGGAAATATAAATTTAAATATAATTGTTTTTTTCTCACTATATTAAATTGCTGCCATTAATCACCAGACAAGCTACTATGGATTTACCTCATCCTTGAAGAGTTCAAATTTGCCCTGAAGTTTTTCAGAGTTAGAACTCTTAGCACTGGTTTCTTTTTCTTTTCTTTTTTTTTTTGAGACAGAGTCTCGCTTTGTTGCCCAGGCTAGAGTGAGTGCCATGGCATCAGCCTTGCTCACAGCAACCTCAAACTCCTGGGCTCAAGTGATCCTCTTGCCTCAGCCTCCAAGTAGTTGGGACTACAGGCATGCACCACCATGCCCGGCTAATATTTTCTATATATTTTTAGTTGTCCAGCTAATTTCTTTCTATTTTTAATAGAGACGAGGTCTCGGCTCTTGCTCAGGCTGATCTCGAACTACTGACCTCGAATGATCCTGTCGCCTCGGCCCCCCAGAGTGCTAGGATTACAGGCGAGAGCCACCGTGCCTGGCTAGGACTGGTTTCTTTATCTCTCGTTTGAACGAAGCATGTCTTTTGAGGAATTTTTTCCAAATGGTTACATGACTGGTACATTTTCCAAGTCTACAGTTAGAATGTTTTTATTTTTTTGCATGTGAATGTCTGAATTCTGTCAGTTCTATAAACATTACTCCGTTTTAGTTTTCTGGTGTTGAATGTGCAGAGAGGTCAGCGTGACTGATGCTGTCTGTAACTATGGCTTCTTCTCTACTTTACTTCAGATTTACTTTAGAGGTTGGTGGATATGTTCCCGTCCTCCTGTCTAGGCCACAAAGGGCTGAGAGTGGAGTAGACACTGTAGAGATTAGAAACAAGGAGCTTACTGTGCAGTTGGCTCAGAACAGAGAGGAGTAAAAAGCAAGTCTAAAGGTTTTTTAGTTGAAAAGAAATTGGAACCTGGTTCCTCTTGGTCTTCTGATTTTGATCCACAAAGAAGCTGACTCAAAGTTTACTTCTTTATGGAAAGGTAAGAGATTACATTTACCTGCTTTTAGAATATGATGTCCTATTTTAGCAATTTCTAGAATTCATCTTACAAAAAATTAAAGTATAAATAGGATAAAGTATATATAAATAGACAAGGTGAAAGACAAGAGTTTTCTTGTCAGTAAATTCAAATTTTTACAGATCTCTTAGATCCCAAAAGGCAGAAATAGAGATGATGCCATCACTGCTGCTCAGTGTAACTGGATTTCAAAATTCCTGTATGCATTGGCCTTGATTTTGGATGAGAACTTTCAAATGGCTCAAATATACAGAACGGTTTGGGTTTGCATGCCTCTTTTCCACAAATAAGGTGGAGATAAGGCTTTTCTTTAGTTATACTCAACTTTCTCTTATTTAGTTCTAGTAGAGGTTACCCTTCCAAAAGAGGGGAATCTTCATTATTTGTTACTATGCACTTCCCTCCCTAAAAGAGGTAGGTAAGAAAATCCCATCTGGGGGACCCTTCTAAATTTGTGGACATTTTACATCCTGGGCCTGTAGTTGTATTTATGACTGTTTTGAGGCTCTCTCAGGAGAGTTTGGGGACACAATTCCCTGTTACTCTGTTTTAGTTTATAAAGGAGAAAATAAGATCATAGCATCATATATTACTGTATCTTTTCCTTATAATTTTTTATCTCCGGTGAACAAGGGGTGCCCCAGGTCAATACTTCTTGCCCTCCCATCAAGTATTTAGAAGTATCTGGTCTTTCCTCAGCTAGTTCTGTTTAAGTTTACCTCATAAGCAGCACTGAGTTTCTTTGAATACATACACATTGCCTCTTCTGCAAAATTAAGATATTAAACTGAATACAAGTTTTAGAGTGGTATAAGTTTTTCATTGAAACAAGGATTTAGGGGAAATCTTTTTCAGGTAAAAAGTATAAGCAATCCCTAAAGATATCAGTAGCAAAACTGGTTATCATGAACATATTTATAGATTTCCAGGAGAGGTAGTCCTTAGGTAACAGCTCTCTGTGTTACCTATTTCTAGGCCAATGGGACTAGGAGTATGTAACATGGTAAAGCACTGTTTTGTCCTCCAGCCTCTGTTAGGCTTTCAGTGCTACATAGGATGTGTCTCCCCACCCCTCCACCAACCCACATCCCAGGTGTCCTTAGCATTCCCAAGGTCTGTTTCAGACCTAATCTCACTCTTCTTCTTCTTCTTTTTTTTTTTTAAATAGAGATGGGATCTCACTCTTGCTCAGGCTGGTCTCAAACTCCTGAGCTCAAGCTGTCCTCCCACTTCGGCCTCCTAGAGTGCTAGGATTACAGGCGTGAGCCACCGAACCTGGCCACATTGATATCTTTAAAGTGTCCATAGCAGCTGTTAGGCAGTGTGTCCCTCCATTTTTTTGTTAGCAGCTTGTTTGCTCATGATTTGATTCAGGTTGAATATTTTGGGTAGGAATATTCCTAGGTGATACGTCCTAGGGCACATGAGGGGATACATGGTACCAGTTCCCCCCAAAGGGACTTGTAGTTTGACTACTTGGTTAAGGTGGCGTCTGCCAGATTTCTCCATTGTAAAGGTCCTGTTTTCTCTTTGTAATTAGTAAGAAATTTGATACCACATGAATATCTCATTCCTTACATTTCACTCAGTGGTTTTACCACACTGGGTTGAGTTTTACCTGAGTCAATTATTAGGGTGGATATAAATGGTGATTTTCTACTTCTGTCCTTCTTTCTGCAATTGTTATTTGGCTTCTTTGGGAAAGAAAAGCCTTTCCTCCCCTTTTAAAAAATGATTTTTTTTAACATCAGTTGGACTCATGGATTCTTATCCTGAAATCAGTGTATTATAGTCCATTCCTGTCATTATTCATTTTGATGCTCAAATTGTCCCAAAGTTGGCCAGTAGAGTCCCCTTTAAGATAGCTGTCTTTTTTTTTAACTTTTTTATTTGGAAATAATTTCAAATTTACAGAAAACGCAAGGATAATAATAGCATAAAGGACCACCCATATATATCCTTTACCCAGGCTGACCTATTAACACTTCGTGCTGTGTGCATCATCATTTGTACGCTTTCTTTCATCATTTGCACACACACAATATTTATCTTTTCTGAACCACTGAAGAGTAGGCTGCATACATTCACCACCCTTTACCCCTAAATACTACAGTGCATATTTCCTAATAGGGATATTTTCTTACATAACCAAAGTATCATTAACTTGAGTAAATCTAACATTGATTTATTATTTTTATCTAATCTGCCACCTGTATTAGACCCAATAATGTTCTTTGTAACTGAGTCTCTTCTAGAACAGGATCCAGTCTGGGATTGGGTACTGGCTTTAGGTACCTTTCTAAACCCTTATATGCTGGGATATTTCCACAGCCTTTGTCTTTTATGACATTGACATTTTTGAGGAGGAGTGTCCTCGCTTCCCCTGCCCTGCCTTTTTGAAAATGTTTCTCACTTGGGGCTTTTCTAGTGTTTCTGGTGTTTTCTGCAGGGTGTGCATCTCAGGCCAGGGAGAGTACGTAAGTGATGTGCCTGTGTCAGGTCCTCGCATCTGGAGGCATGTGGTGTCTTATCAGCCCTCAGTGGTGGTAATTTTAATTTCTGTCCTTAACACTCCCCCTACGTTTAACATCCACTCACTGACGCTTCTTGCTGGAACCAGCCTTTAGTGTGAGGGTTGCAAGAATTGTTTTCTAACTGCAGCACTCCTTCCGCATTTGACCAGCCGGCAGTCAGCATTCTGCAGCATCCTTTCCCCCATTTATTTATTATTTGGGTGGACTCATTAATTTTTATTTTTTTATTGGCTTTTGGCACATTTCTGTCCTTAATTATTTCGGTGTTCAAATTGTCTCAGATTGGGCCCAATGGCTATCTCTTGTGTCCTTTTGACGTCATCATTTTGGGGGCACGTCTTCTAGCAAAAAGCACATGTATATTTCTGTCTGTATATATACACACGCACACGTGTATATATATCAAAAACTTTGAGTTTACACTGATACATCTAGTTCTAATCCAAAATTTCAGGGTTCAT
Source organism: Lepilemur ruficaudatus (assembly GCA_963574885.1). NCBI lineage: Eukaryota > Metazoa > Chordata > Mammalia > Primates > Lepilemuridae > Lepilemur > Lepilemur ruficaudatus. The sequence goes on from CAUYRT010007229.1 coordinate 10,737, forward strand.
TTTATTTTTCTTCCTTATTATAATTCCCTTTTCTGGCAATGAGAACCCTGGCCCCCCTTATCCTCAATTTAGTGACTTGATCAAAGCCCCTGTATGTGACTAATTTACCATCACTTGCTGCTTCCTCTTTTGAGGAGCTCTGCTTACGTCTCCTGGGCTCTCTCCACCCTAGTAAGGATGCCCACTTTACCTGCTCCACTTAATGGCTTTAGGACTGGATTGTTCAGAACGGGAAAGGAGGACAAGAAAAAGACAAACTTAATCACTTTTTAAATACTTCCTTACTTTCTGGCACAAGTTTTTCCAAGACTGTCTAGTAAATATGGAAGATAGGGCTTTATTCTTATTTACATAGCTTGATAGACTAGCTGAAGGATGGTAAGAAAAAGTCTAAGTCAGTATAAAACCTTAGGTTCGATTATGGCTAGAAAGCTAGATTACTTTTGCTGTATTTTTTTAATGTTAAGAAAATTGGCTGGGCGCAGTGGCTCATGCCTGTAATCCTAGCACTCTGGGAGGCCGAGGCAGGCGGATCCTTTGAGCTCAGGAGTTCGAGACCAGCCTGAGCAAGAGCAAGACCCCGTCTCTACTAAAAATAGAAAAAATTAGCTGGGCATGGTGGCGCATGCCTGTTGTCCCAGCTACTTGGGAGGCTGAGGCAGATGGATTGCTTGAACCCAGGAGTTTGAGGTTGCTGTGAGCTAGGCTGACACCATGGCACTCTAGCTGGGGCAACAGAGTGAGACTCTGTCTCAAAAAAAAAAAAAAGTTAAATAAAAAAAAAATAGTTTTCCTTTCTTTCTTCCTTTCTTCTTCCCTCCCATCCCTTCCTTCCATTGGGCTGCAGTCAAATTTTGAGGTATTTTTTCAGTGGGGTAGTAAAGTGTGTAGGATACCTTACATCAGAACGGAGTTGAAAAGCAGGTGTTGGAACTCAAACAGCAAACATATTCCTACTAGTACCTGAAATTAGGAGGCATCTGTGTAGTTCTGGTCAGCATATCATTTATTTTTTATTTTCAAAATGTCCTAAGCAAAAATAATAAAAGGAGGGAGGGCATTGCAGATATATCTAGAAAAACCAGCGTTCTTCAGAATGAGAGGAGACTGACAGAAGTAAAGATTAGAGTTTGGGTGAACATGATTTCTCCCCCAGGCTGGAAACTAACTATCTAGAAGTATATTTCAAGCATTGAAGCTGAAAACTAATTTCAAATAAAGTGCTTTTCATCTGGAGGTGTGAAAAAAGCAGCACAGCTTAGTGGTTGGTTAAGAACATGGACCTGAGCTAGACTGTACCTTTGTCACCAACTGGCTGTTTGACCTTGAGCAATTTACAACTTCTCTGTGCCTTAGCTCTCTCATCTGTAAAATTGGGATGATAGTTCTACTTACCTCAAAGGATTGTGAAGATTAAATACATTTAAAGTGCTTAGAACAGGGTCTGATACATAGCCCTATGTGTTTGCTTTTATCTCTCATGATACAATAAAAGCTGAAAATACAAAGATTCCAGTAGTATTTTGATACTACTTATCATAAATCTTAAATGGATTAGAAAAAATGTGATTACTTGGTGTTTGTTGATATTTATGGTTGAGCTCAAGATACTATCGTAATCTCCCTTAGGTGGTGTGGTGAGAACAGAAATGTAAACAATCAGTGTTGCTTTTTATTCATTAAACTAGAAACTGAGACGTTACCAGCTTGTTAATTTCCAATTAGCACTAAGTTTTGGTGTGTGTCTTAAGGTAACATGGAATGTGAACTTTTAAAATATGATTGACTTAGTTGCTTTCAGAGAATCCAAGATGATTTTCTCTGTAAAATGATTTTAGCATGAGATAGCAGCAAAAGCTCCTAACGTTGGTCTAGGATGGCCTGGGTTCACATGCTGTCTTTGCTCAGTTTCCCTACCTGCAAAATAAAATGAAATAAAATAAAAACTCTACGGTTCTTTCCAGCTCTCAATATTCTTTGATTCTTGTTTTTAGGTTGTACTTTCCAATAAGCAACCTGTCTCCTAAATCAATGCTATCATTTTATAATATAAAGAACTTTAACAGACTTCAGATCAATTGCATGAGCACGTTTTCTAACATGAAAACACATCAGCATAGCAGTAGAGTTCTTGGCTTTCTAATTTTCTTGCAAGCAAAGCTTGACTTACATCTTATAGAAGGTAGTTCCTGACTTACAAACACAGAAGTTAGAAATACTTCTTTTTCTTAGTTAATCTCAACTGACTCCCCATTCCTACTGTGGCATTGTGTTTCTTGAAGTCAAACGTGTCTGAATGTACCGGGTTCTGTTACTCCTCTCATTTCTGAATTTGGTTCTATTAACCATATACCCATTTCACAGTTCTCCAACAATGACTTGAATGATTTCACTGGCCAAGGTAAGAAAGTAAGCCTGTCAAGTTTGTATAATCAACTTTGATTTGTTATAAAACTGAGGTTATAAAACATATAGTTTAAATATACATACACTGAAAGCCTGATGGATTTATTTTTGGATTCAGCTAAAAAGCACCACTGAAAAGCTGTACTTTTTTCCTCAGAATTGCGGCGAGCAGTAAGAAGCAGTTTGTGGAAGAGAGAAACGATTGCTCATCAACATGAGTATGGACCAGAAGAAAACGTAGAAGATGACACATACCGGAAGACTTGTACTACGTGTGGCCATGAACTGACATATGAAAAAATGTGATTATTAGTTTAGTGATCTATTTTATAAAATTTTATATTTAAATAAAGGATATTTATAATAGATTGGCCCTGTTCAAAATCCTCCAAAACGTAATGTCTTCATAGATGAATTTAAACACTTGTATAAATAATGCTTCAGTAATAATCATGTCATGGCTTGGCAGTGTGTAGAATGTCAGGTCTGTGATTGCTTTTTTATAGCAGGATGGGAGCTGAGTGGTAGAGGAAGTTCGAAAGTGGTGGGTCAAAACTACAGACTGGGGAACAAGAGACCAAGGCAAACACTAGATTCCGAGTCAGGTTTTTTAGGACTATTTCTAGCTCCTTGAGGGTATAGACAGTGGGGAGCTATTGCTGGGAAAAGTACTGACACACAGCAGGAATATAAACATTGAATTACAGGAGTCTGATCATGTTTTCTGTACTCCTGGGGCCTGCTGCCTTAACATTGTCTAGACAGGCCCTTTCAAATGCTGGATTAAAATGAAGATGCTATCTTCAAGGTTAAATATCTGATTGTTCATCAAAGAAGGTGCTAATATGTTTATCCTAAGTACTGCTAACATTTACCAGGAGCCAGGCACATACCATGGTAAGTGCCTTATGGTTATCCTTTAGTCCCGAAAGGGAGGACAGCTTCCATGCTTATCTAAATAAGGGTAGGAAGTGACAACCTACAACCTCATGACACCCCAGGCAGTATCTGGATCAAGTTTAGCTAGTCAAATTTTCCCACATCTTATAGAAAAATTACAAAGTAGCCTGACTACACGGTATTTTTTTTGACAAAAATAAATACAACTTAAACTGGGTTATTTTCAAATTGTTTGACATGACTTTTTATCCTACGGTACAAACAGAAGCAATAGGAATTTTATACATTTCCATTTTTCTCTCTAGACCAGCTGGTGGAGATAACGCTTAGAGAAAGGCAAAGTCAAAACAAGTAAAGCCCAAATAATTAGGATTGAGATATAATTTAGTAAATCTTCTCCACGTTCAACACAGAAATGTTTAATGTATTTTTCAAGTCTTTTTTTTATATGTGCTATATAATAATTATTATAGCTCAGTAAAAATTGATTCTGCATGGGCAGCAAAATCTCCCTGGGAAAAAAGCTTCCATCTTGATTACCACAGACTAAGCTATAGACAATAGCAATACTGCATTGTGGGGCATGAGGAGCTCCTGAACCAGAGAATCTAGGTTCAAACTGCACTTACTAGCTGTGGACCTTGGGCAAGTTACTCCATGGGCCTGTTTTTATCTGTAAGGAGGGCATACTCTCAAAGGACAGTTTTAAGGCCTTAATAGGGTGAATCTATAGCACCTGGCATATAACCACCAGTTAACGAGCACATATTACCAAGGCCATTGCAATTATAGATTTGTCCAGTTGAGGTTTGCGTCTATTCACTCTTTTACCCTCATCAATTTAAGACAATCTAGTACCAAGACATCACTGACAGCCAAATCTGTCCTATCCAGGTTGGCTTTCCTCATCTTGCATTTTTAGGTATAATTATAGATTAGGAAAACAATATATGTTCACTTTGACAAAAGCATGTTAAATTGCATCAATACAATTTAACAGAATATTGACATGCCATCCTTTTATCTGTGTGAGCTTCATAAGTGGGGAAAGTGACTGTTGAATATTTGTTCTTGCACCTTTGTTTCTTCAAAATTCAATCCCTAGTTCACATTTTCCATAGACCTAAGCTGTTAGACTGGGACAGAACAGAGTCACATCAATGAACAGTTGTTAGAAGCAACCATTATACATGAAGAGAGGACCAAGTAAAAGGAAATGAAAACCTACACATTTCTCTAGAATGTAGATCAAGTATAACTAGCCAGTACATTGTGACAGGATTACAAAGCAGTTTGGATCAAATAAAGTTCCCAATGCCTTAAAGATTATCCTTTTGTTTCTTGAGGACAAGAGTCATTTCAAACTACAGTTGACCCTGGAACAACACAGAGGTTAGGGGTGCTGACCCCCTGCATAGTCAAAAATTCACATGTAAGTTTTGTCTCCCCCAGAGCTTAACTACTGATAGCCCAGTGCTGACCAGAAGCCTTACTGATGACAAAGAGTTGAGGGACACATAATTTATATATATATTATATACTGTATTCTTACAATAAAGTAAGCTAATGAAAAGAAAATGTTAAGAAAATCCTAAGAAAGAGAAAATATATTTACTGTTGAGTGGAAGTGGGTCATCATGTCATCATGAGGGTCTTCATGCTTGTCATCACGTTGAGCAGGCTGAGGAGGAGGAGGAAGAGGGGATGGTCTTACTGTCTCAGGGCTGGCAGAAAACCCATGTGTAAGTGGACCTATGCAGTTCAAACCTGTGTTGTTCAAGGGTCTTCTGTAATTACATAGTGTGTGCTGGGCTTAAGCTATGGGGAGGAACAGTATAAACAATATTTAGCCAAGAACCTGGATTTTAGTCCTCTTTCTGCTAGTAACTGGCTATACAACCTTGATTTTTTTGAATAATTATTTCCTGTCATAAATGGTATGATATTTAAAAATCCTGAGAATTCCTATCTCTTGAGTGGACTATATTCTGTAGCCACTAAGAGGTACGATAAACCAAAGAAAAAAATATATCAAAACATGGAAAACAATGCCTCACAAACTTATGATGTAATAAGTAAAAAGACATCTATGTTGTGCAAATGCACAAAAGTAAGTATCGATAGTTTTAGGGTTATTGGTAAATTTTTTCTAAGGTTTAATGGAAAAAGTCTAAAAATCCTAGATATTTGGAATGTCAGGTGATTCCTTACACTTGTATGTTATTTTACAAAACTCTCATCTTAAATCTCAACGCCATATAGGAAATGGGCTCAGGAATTAGTAGTTATTTGGACGAAGTTCCACAGAAAAAATCTAAACCCACATCTAATTCCAAGTATAGTTTTAGCCAGTTTGGCTACTTCCAGTTCCACCTTATATGTAACTCACTGTATGACCTTTGACAAATCCCTCTCAGAGACTCCAGAAAGTGACCGGATGTTCTAAGATAATGGTCACCAAACTTGGACTCACCTGGGGAGCTTTCATTCCTACTGATGATACCTGTGTTCTACCCCCATAGATTGTGGTTTAAATTCTAAAATAACTTGAAAGATTCCCAGGTGATTTATGTTAAGACAAATTTGGGAACTGTTGGCGTAAACAATAACACTTTTATATACTAACAGTGGCTTAAGGTACTACTTAAGAAAAACATTTTAAAGAGGAAATTTCAAATGGGATACACCTCCAGTAAGAAACCACCAATTTTAAAGTAGACTGAAATGATAAATCATGAAATACCAAAGTTTAAAAAACATACTTGCAGTTTTATTTCAGCCATGTTAACTTATCCACAAGCTGTTAAACGCTATTGCTACTTGGTAATAAACCCATCAGTCCTACATACTATGTAAGCTTGACCTCTAACGTATCACATACCTCAAATCGGTTATTTTGTGCCTTAAGGAGAAAAAATATCAAATTGAATACAGAAAAGTTGTATCTGTCACATATATAATATATGATGGTCATTGTCACATTATTGTCATTAGGAAGTATTTGCTTTTTAGGGGCAATTAAAAGTAAAGCCATATTCTTCACCGTCGTCCTTCCCTTTTGTTTCCTTTAAAAGCGAAAGGACACTACCAGAAAGCAAGCATTCAAACCATCAAAAATAAGACAAATTATTTTAAGATGTTTTTAAAAAATCTTGACATGAGGGGGGAAAAAAGGACTCTTAGGCCTGCAGGGCACAGAACTGCTGGAACACAGCCAGGATGTGAGGGTCTAACTCCGCAGTGAACAGAAGGTTCTCCAGGGTCACCATGTACTGCTGGATTATCTGGTGATGCTGTGGACACAGAAAGAGGGGTGCTCAGGTCAGAAAAAGCATGTCAGCAATCTTGTAGAACATCTCCCTCAGGCCGGGCATGGTGGCTCACGCCTGTAATCCTAGCACTCTGTGAGGCCAAGGCGGGCGGATCGCTCAAGGTCAGGAGTTCGAAACCAGCCTGAGCAAGAGCGAGACCCCGTCTCTACTAAAAATAGAAAGAAATTAATTGGACGACTAAACATATACAGAAAAAAATAGCCGGGCATGGTGGCGCATGCCTGTAGTCCCAGCTACTCGGGAGGCTGAGGCAGTAGGATCACTTGAGCCCAGGAGTTTGAGGTTGCTGTGAGCTAGGCTGACGCCACGGCACTCACTCTAGCCCAGCAGCAGAGTGAGACTCTGTCTCAAAAAAAACCCCCAAAAAACAAAAAAAAGAACATTTCCCTTAGCAGCCCATCCGTACTCAGGGATGAGGTAGGAAAAAAAATAGTGCTGATAGGAATAACAGGCCCCTGAAAAGCCCCAACATTAAGAAAATGTAAGAGAAGTGAGAATAATGGATGTTCAATAACTTTTTAAAAAATACAA
>CAUYRT010007230.1:0-26476 GCA_963574885.1 Lepilemur ruficaudatus
GTATTATCCTGGATTAAGCTTGAGCCCATTATTCGAAGTGAGGTGACACAAGACCCGAAGAATGGGCCCCAGTTGTACTTGCCATCAAATTGGTATTGACTGATTAACACTGTGGTGCCATCTGTTCTTTGAAAAAGTACACTGGGGGAAAGAATTCTTATTCAATAAATGGTCCTAGGATATTTATTTCTTCACACGCCTTTGTATTACTGTTTGGTGTACTTTAATTTTTTCCTGAAGGTATTATCTCTTTCCAGGAAAATTCATTATAACCGCTCCCCCCTCACACACAGCTTTTGTTTAGCTTGATATATCTAATTTTCCTTCATTTTAAGAATTGTTTTTCTGGATATAGAATGCTTAACTTTTTTTTCTTTCAGCACTTTGAATAAATCAGCACAATGCCATTAACATTTCTTGTAAGAAACATTCTGATAAACTTATTGAAGATCCTTTTTATGTAATAAGTTTCCAGTCCTGAAACTTTTCTATCATTCCAAAATAAACCCAGTATCATTAAGTATCCATTTTACATTGTCTTCTTCCCCCAGCCTCTGCAAGTCTCTAATGCGTTTTCTGTCTGTTACATATTTGCTTACCCTAGACATTTCAAATCAATGTAGTATGACATTTTGTGACTCGCTTCTTTCACATCGCGTGTGTTTAAGATTCATTAGGTTGTCACATGAAATGGTACCTTGTTCATTTTAATTACTGAATAGCCTTCCATTGCATGCACATACTGTATTTTTGTTTTGTTTTGTTAATTTACCTGTTGATGGACGTTCAGGTTTTTTTTACCTTTGTGCTATTGGGAATACTGCTGCTATGAACAATCATGTATATATTTTTGTGTGAACATATACTTTCAATTTTTCTACCTAGGACTGTAATGCTGGGACACATGGGAATTCTATATAAAGTTCAAATGACCTGTGAAACGTAACTCAAATCATCAAAATTTGAAAATAATAATACAAAACTATTATTTGATATCAGTCTTTTCAAATGAGATATAAATAACATCAACAATGAGTAAATCCATTAACTCATTCCCTTATAAAACATGAGCCACTGGGTCTTGCACAAAGTAGTGAGAATGAAGACAATTCTTACTGAAAATGCATATCTATGTGTTTTAAGTTGTACTTTAATAATAATGGTTGACGTGAACATTTTAAAAGTTTCTAGTGTTTATTTATTTATTTATTTTTACATTATTGAACAAGGTCATGGCTATATCAGGATACAAAATAAGTTTTTAAGGTGGAAGTTGGTGGACAAGGGATTACCTCCGGGCTCTCTGCTCTCTGAGTTGGAGGTAAAGAAAGCAATCAACAGCATGTGAGTGGATAGCAACCCCACAGGAGCAGCTTCGTGGATCTGCAAAGATACACTGAGGGACAAGCAGTGTTGAGAAAAGGAAGAAAGTGACTCTGTCAATTTGCTGCAAAGTTCGGAGAGTGTGACTTACGCAGTTCGGGGTAAAGCGCTGGCCAGCTGCACCTGGCGGCTGGCTGGCTGGGACTGTGTGTGTTCTCCCACAGGGGGACAATTCTTCCTTCATCAATCTCCACACCCACGAAGCCAAGTAAGTGCCTGAAGGCAGCGCGAAGAGGTAACATGGGTCATTAGGTGGGTCTCAGGCAGTCCCCCATTTCTCCCAGACACCTGTGTCTCCCCCAAAAGATCAGACCCTGCCTTAGCAGGGTGGAACTGCCAAGGAGGCTGCATTTTCATCTGGTTCCTGGGGCAAGAGTACCACCCACACATCCCTGTGACTCAGGCAGGTGTTTCTAACTAGAATGACAGACTGTGCCCCTGGGCAGTGTTGTGGGAAAAAAGCCACTTTTAAGCTGAAACCTGAGGCTGGCCTGCTACTCTCTCTTCACCTATTATCCACTGCTGGTTCATTTTGTATCAAAGGGCCTGATCTATTCCCTGAAAGCATAGAGTATCAGCTCTTCAATCTGCTATCCAAGCTGAGTCCCAACCTCACCTCCTTACTGTGTTTTGGTGGCTGGGGCCTCCAACCAAATGATCAGGCCCCAGTCTTGGAAGCGCTAAGTGGTGAGCGAGACCGCTTTCAGGGCTGAGACATGCCAGAGATGCGGAGGGCCCTTATCTGCGATCAAGCCACTGTTATTTCCTACCTAAGAGCCTGACTCCTCCTCTGTAGGAGTGGTCCAGTTCAGCAGGCCACTCTCTGGTCAGTGTCCCTCAGTGAGCTCAGAAAGGGCATCTCCAACAGTCCTGAGGTTTTCACTTAATACCAATTAGATAAACCAATTCTCAGAGAAGCAGAGTGATGAGAATAGATGCCCTGGTACACCTGTTGATCATGTGATAAAAACAGAAGGGCTCACCTTTGCACCCAGACTGTTGCCAACTTAAAGTCCTGTGGTTTGGGAAGGAAAATCTCAACCATAATCCTGAGTAATTGCACCAATTGACTCCCCCCCACCAGGTGCTCCCCTGCAAGTGTGATGAAAGGGTTCCCAATAACACATTATCGCTTTCCCCTAATTACAGTTCAAGAAATCTCTGAAGTATTCTCTCTTTGTATTATTGATACCTGTGGTTCCTCTCTCCCCACCTAAAGTAGTAACAGCACGCTAGGAACCTTTGGGAGCAATGGGACATTCCCCAAAATCTGAGGTACCAAAAATCCTATATATGGAGATATACAAAGATTCTGGAATACGTTGATAACTGACTCCACCCTGCAACAAAAGAGAGACTTAACACACAGCCTAACATAATGCCTCCCACTTCAATCTAGTGATTGATAGCAGACTTGCAATCACAAGAGTGATCTAACTCCTGGGTGTCTAAGTAAGGAGCCCAAACTCACTAAACCCTGCAAGCAGAAGGTGAAGACCTCAGACCAAAGATAAACCAGCAAACTCAAGCTTCTCTAAGTAAACACAGAACTATAGCACATCTATCCAGCTCTGCAAAAGATCATTCCTTTGGAAACCTGGAATTCAGTTCATAATCCAACCCCAGGACCTTCGGACATTGATAAAGTACCCAGATGAGAAAGAAGCAGTGAAAATTCATAGGAAACACGAAGGTCCAGAGAGAGAATTCATCTTCAACAGAAAATACTGAATCATCACCTACTGACTCCAACTTACATGATATGATTAAACTGACAGAGGAAGATTTCCGAATATGGATTGTTAGAAAACTCAATGAAATTGAAGAGAAAATTGACTCTCAACATATAGAAACCACAAGAACGATTGAGGAAATGAATGAAAAATTTTCCAAAGAAATGGAAATAATACATAAAGACCAAACAGAAATTGTGGCAATGAAAGAAACAGTTGAGAAACTCAAAAATTCAGTGGAAAGTCTTAAGAGACGGATGGATCATGCAGAGGAGCAAATTTCAAAGCTTGAATATCATGCCTATGTGCTAAACAAATCAGAGGAAGAAAGGGAGCACAGAAACAAAAGACAAGATGAAGGCTTACAAGAAGTGTGGGATTATGTGGGAATAAAACCCCCAAACAACTGGTGATAGGATTACCAGAGGGGGAACAGGAACATTCATAAGAGCTGGAAAACTTATATCATGGAAGACTGGAGGAAAATATTCCAGGCCTACCCAGAAATATTGATATTCAGGTAAAAGAAGCACACAGAACACCTGGGAGACTCAACGTGAAGAGAAAATCACCTTGCCATGTGGTTATTAGACGAATCAAAGTAAATGTGAAAGAAGAAATCCTTTGTGCAGTTAGACAAAAACAACAAATTAACTACAAAGGCAGACCTATCAGATTAACTGCAGATTTCCCATCTGAAACCCTACAGGAGAGAAGGGACTGGTGCCTATCCTTAATCTTCTAAAACAGAACAAAGCCAAACCTAGAATTCTTTATCCAGCAAAATTAAATTTTATCTAAAAGTCCTTCTCAGACAAGCATTCTCAGATGGAATTTGCAAAGACCAGGCCAGTCCTACAGGAAGTTCTTAGACTGGCCTTTTTTTTTTCCTAACTGAAGCAGAAATCTGGAGTCTTTAATATCTAGGGCCAAAAGCATTTATCTTTGGATTTAAGGAAGGGTTATAAAGTTCTCTAAATAATTTTTTTTATTGGGGGAAAACTACAAAACATTTACTGAAAATGGAGTGTTGGTTGTATGCAGATACAGTTGGAGCACTATGTATGTACTCTCTGGACTACTTTGACAGAGTAGGTTTTTGAATGTAACAAGATAAGTCAACTCGAGTGGTAATGTATTTTGGGAAATCAGCTCACTATAAACTGTGACTGTAAACTGGCCTTTTGTACCAAACAGGTCAATAGGAAGTCCTTAAATTAAAACCTTCAAAGAGTTAAAGACTACAACTTGAACACAAGATGGCTCAAGGAGTAAAACAAAGCAACAGGATTTCACCCAACAATATGAATGGAAATCTTCCTCAAATTTCAATCCTCTCAATAAATGTTAATGGCTTACAATGTCCTCTGAAGAGAAGTAGACTGACAGAGTGGATAAAAACCCACAAGATCAGTATCTGCTTGTATACAGGAAACACATCTAACCCACAAAGATGCTTTCTGGCTGAAGGTCAAGGGAGGGAAAACTATCATCCAGGCAAACAGAAGTGAATAGAAAGCTTGTGTAGCTATACTCTTTGCAAACAACATAAGCTTTAAAATAACAAAAGCAAAAAAAGGATAAAGATGGCTACTTTATAGTGGTGAAAGGGAAGATAAAACAAGAAGATTTAACTATTCTTAATAATTATACACCTAACGTAGGAGCACCTAAGTACATAAGGGAAAACTTGTCAGATCATAATAACATGTTAAATAATTCTGCCATAGTCCTAGGGGACTGCAACACTCCTCTGAATGGACTGGATAGATCCTCCAAATAGAAAATGAACAAAGAAGTAATGGACTTACACAGAGCTCTCGAACAAAAGGATCTGATGGATCCCTACAGAATATTCCACCCAAATAAAGCTGAATTTACATTGTACCAAGTATCCCATGGATTCTTTTCAAAGAGTGACCACATACTAGCATGCAAATCAGATCTCAACCAATTCAAAAAAATAGAAGTTATACTGTGTGTCTTCTCAGACCACAGAGGTATAAAACTAGAGTTCAATTCATACAGAAACTCTCACCACTTAACAAAGCCATGGAAACCAAACAATTTATTATTGAAAAAATCTTGGGTCAAGCAAGAAATTCAGGGACAAATCAAGAGCTTCTTTGAACTAAATGATAATAGAGCCACAAGTTCCCAACACCTGACCCACACAGCAAAGGCATACCTAAGAGAAAAACTAATAGCAATAATTTCTCACATCAGTAAAACAGAAAGCTTAAATATTGACATCCCAATGAATAAACTTAAGGAATTGGAAAAAGAGCAAACCAATCCCAATCCTAATAGAAGAAATGAAATAACAATGATCAAAGCAGAACTAAATGAAATTGAGAACAAAAGAATTATACAAAAGGTCAACAAAACCAGAAGCTGGTTTTTTAAAAAGTTAAACAAAACCTGTAGCCCTCTGGCTAGACTGGCAAGAACTCAAAGGTAAAGGACTCTAATAAACTCCATTATAAATGAAAAAGGGAGGTCACAACAGGCACCACGGAAATACAAAACATTATTTTTGATTACCATAAAAAACTATATGCTCAAAAACTACATAATGAGGAGAAAATAAACAGATTCCTGGAAACATACAACCTTCCTCAGTTCACCCATGAGGTAACAGAATCACTAAACAGACAAATCTCTGGCACAGAAATTGGAGCAGTAATTAAGAAACTCCCCAAACAGAAAAGCCCCAGAACTTACGACTTACACTTCTAATACAAATTAGATCTCATACCTATGCTACAGAAATTATTCCACAACATTGAAAAGGATGGAATCCTTCTGAATTCATTCTATGAAGCAAATATCACTTTAATTCCAAAACCAGGAAAGGACCCAACAAAAAAGAAAATTACAGAATATAGCTTATGAATATAGATGCAAAAATCTTCAGGAAATTTTAGAAATAGAATTCAGCAGCACATCAAAATATAATTCATCATGAACAGGTCAGCTTTATTCCAAGGATGCAAGACTGGTTCAACATTTGCAAATCTATAAATGCAATTCATCTCATAAATAAAAGCAAAAACAAAGACCATATTATTCTCTCAGTAGATACAGAAAAAGCATTTGACAAAGTCTAACACATCTTTATGATAAAGGCTCTTAAAAAAATAGACATAGGTGGCTCACACTTTAAAACTATCAAATCCACTTATTACAAACCTACGGCCAACATCATACTAAATAGGGAAAAACTGAAACGATTCCCACTTTGATCTGGAACTAGACAAGGATGCTTCACTTTCACTTCTTCTGCTCAAAACGGTGCTCGAAGTCCTAGCAATAGCAATTAGGCAAGAGGGTGGTATTAATGGTATCCAAGTAGGTGAAAATGAGTTGAAACACTTGCTCTTCACCAATTATATAATATTATATCTAGAAAACACCATGGATTCTTCCAAGAGACTCCTTGAATGGATAAATGAATTTAGTAAAGTCTCGGGTTGTAAAATCAATATACACAAATCAGAGACATTCATATATGTCAAAAATAGTCAAGCCGAAACTCAAGTCAAAAATTCAATACATTTTACTATAGCCCCCCCATAATTAAATATCTAGGAATAACTTTAACAAAAGATACAAAGGACTTACACAAGGAGAATTATGAGAAACTAAAAAAGGAAATTTTAGAAGATGTAAAATGATGGAAAAATCTGCCTTGTTCATGGATGGGTAGAAACAATATTGTTAAAATGTCAATTTCACCTAAAGTGATCTACAGAATAAATGCAATGCCCATCAAAGTAACATCTGCATTCTTTACAGATCTAGATAAAATAAATCTTCACTTTGTACGGAATCAGAAAAGACCCCGTATAGCCAAAGCAATCTTAAGCAAAAAGAACAAACTTGGAGGCATCATTTTTCCAGACTTCAAGTTATATTACAAAGCAATAGTAATCAAATCAGTTTTTTATTGGCACAAGAACAGAAGCATTAATCTTTGCAACAGGAATGAGAATCCAGAGATGAAACCATCTGCATATCGTAACCTAATCCTCAATAAACCAGATAAAAATATATATTGGGGAAAATAATCTCTTTTCAGTAATGGTGCTGGGAAAACTGGATAGCTAATGCAGAAAAATGAAACTGGATATCTGCCTCTCACCTCTCACAAAAATACACTCAAGATGGTTAACAAACCTAAACCTAAGGCAGGAAATCTTAAGAATTCCTGAAGAGGGTGTTGGGTAGACCGTTTCAGACATTGGCTTTGGCAAAAAATTCTTGAGGAAGTCCCCCAATTAATGCAGCAACAAAAATAAACAAATGGGATCTGATCAAATTAAAAAGCTTCTGCACAGCCAAAGAAACTGTCACTACAGCAAATAGACCGCCTCCAGAATGGGAGAATATATTTGTTCCTTACACCTCCGACAAGGGTCTGATAACAAAAATCTATACCGAACTCAAAAGAATTAATAAGAAAAATCAAACAATCCCATTTATAAATGGGCAAAGGAGATGAACAGAAACTTTTCCAAAGAAGAGAGAATAATGGCCAGCAAGCATATAAAAAAAGTTCAACATCTGTAATCATTAGGGAAATGAAAATCAAAACCACAATGGGATACCACCTAAGTCCAGTGAGATTGACTTCTATGAAAAAATCCCAAAACAACAAAAGCTGGTGAGGATGTGGAGAGACAGGAACTCTTACACTGCTGGTTGGACAGCAATTTAGTGCGACCTCTGTGGAAAAGAATCTGCATATTCCTCAAAGAGCTAAAAATAGAATTACAATTTGATCCAGCAATAGCATTATTAGGCATCTGTCCAAAGGAACATAAGACACTGTAGTACAAAGACCTCTGCACCACAATGTTTATTGGAGCATGATTAAATATTGTGAGGTTGTGGAAATAAATGAAGTGCCCATCAATTCATGAGTGGATTGTTAAAATTGGTTTATGTTTACAATGGAATATTACTCAATTTTAAGAAATGAGAATGAGCTAGCACTGCCTATATTATCCTGGATTAAGCTTAAGCCCATTATTCAAAGTCAGGTGACACAAGACTGGAAGAATTGGCCCCCCATGTACTCGCCATCAAATTGGTACTAACATTATGGTACTTAAATGGTTGTGGTGTTCATTGGGAATTTGGGGAGAGGGGTGTAGACACAAGCTGAGGGATGTGGTGATCACTGTGGAGGGGAGGGACATGTTTGAAATGTAGTTGGGGATAGGGGTCTCAATAAGAGAAAGGAAATCCTCTAAAATTGATTTATGTAAATAGCTGTACAACTTGGTCAATTCACTGAAAATCATTTGATTGTACACTTAACATGGAGTAAAGACATGATATGTAAATTAAGAAGTATTGTTATGATGCTTTAGCATACAATCTTCCAGAGAGGTTTCAGTATGTGCATAGACGTAATATAGAAGATAACAGTGTATACTCATAAAACTGGAATTATATGCTCATTTGAGAAATTGCTTTTGTCTTCAATGAACAATGTTCATCTTTTTATAACAATAAATATTTGAAATATCAAAGAAATAACATTTTGAAGTGCTTTATGTTCATATTTCAATTCTGGAAACTATGTTGACATCAGTATGATAATTATATGTGTTAAAATACAGTTCAGAATCTCGTTTCTCTCAGGATGATTTTCTTGCTCATACCCAGTGAGAAGCTGAAAATAAAAGGCTGCAGAGATATTTTAAATCATTTACCTTAATTACTATCATGTTAGTTTTTATTTCATTAGTCTTTGGATGAGGAAAAGCCAAAATATAATACTTTTTCCAAGTAAGTTATTCCATACTGCAAGAATTGGTGAGTAAGAAGCAAAGAAAGGAGAAAAATAATCACCTACGATATTTTTTCTTTTCACTCTAAAGAACACTACATTACAATCTTCAGTGCTGACAAACAGAGGAAAGTACTAGGACAGGTAGCAAAGTTGGAGGAATTGTTCCCCAAAGAACTTGAAAACATATTTCTTTACATGGCAAAAGTGACTTGCATATGTAATTAGGTTAGTGACCTTGAGATAGAAAAATATTCTAAATTACTTTGGTAGAAACAATTATCTATCTAGGCCCTAAAATAGCAGGAACTTTTCTGTAATATTTCAGAGTGAAGGGAGAAATAACTATGGGAAAGTGGTTACAGGGAAGAAATGTTGCTGCCTTTGAAGATGGATATAGGGAGTCATGGACCAGAGAATTAGGAAGTCCTAAAGCATGTGGAAAACAGAAGCTGTAAATTCTTCCTAAAACCTCCAGAATCAAAGCAGCCTTTATAATATCTTTATTTTTACCCAGTGACAACCATATTGGTCTACTAACCTTCAGAACAGTAAAAAAATAATTGTGTGTTGTTGTTAGTAAATTTGTGATAATTTGTAACAATAGACAACTAATACAGTTGGAATTAGAATTTTTTTCAGCCTGAGAAAGTATAATAAATTATTTAATGTTACATTTTCCAAACTGATCATGACTGAATAAGTTTGAGAAATTTCTATAGGCAAGCTGCACATTTAATTGTCATAATAGCTAATAACTAATGAATAATTGAGATGTTCTGCAGAAGAAGAGCTATAACTCATAGTACCTCCTAAATATATTTGATATATTCTCACCTCCTTTTATTTTAAATATTTTTTAAACCATTAGAACATGTTCTCACTCTGCTTAGATTCCTCAGAACATAGCTAAGATACACTGATCTAAGCAGTTCAGTTGAAACCACAGATCCAAAAGGAAGAAGGCACTTGCCAAGAGGGTACTGTACCTTGGCAGTGTAAAGGCATAATTTTTGTCCCACAATTTCCATTTGTTCGTTATTCGGGTACCCATTCTGTCTTACTAACAAGAGGAAGCCACTTTTTCTGGTGTCCAAGATTACACGTTCGAATTCTTTTGGGAGAAAAGGGTAATGTAAGAATCAGTGCTGCAAAATCACCCAAGAAAAATGTGATTGCTTCAGCATTGAATGTATTTTATTTTTCAAAACAAAAGTGTTGAGAAAATGGCAGATTAGAAGTGACCTCCTGGCTCTTTGCTCCCAGAGAGGTAGATGAATAACTCATATGACTACACATTAGTGGATCACTTCCGACCACACCAAGAAGCATTATGAAACTGCAGAGAAACAGTGTTGGGCAGGAAATATTGGGGGGAAAAGTGAATAGGAGATACTATTGCAAAGTCTGAGAAGTGTAAGATAAAACAGTAGGGAATAGAGCATGGGATGGCCATGCCCAACTGGCCAGCGAGTGCAGTGGGTTCTGACCAACAGGAGGACACCTGGCTCCTCCACTGACCTCCACATCCACTCAGATAGGGACAAACCTGAAGTTAGTGCAAAGTTGTGGCATGGGATGCTGGGCTCTAAGGAGAGGCAATAATACTGGGAAACAGTTTGAACACCCCAGTGCTCTGTGCTAGGACTGCACTGGGTGGCAAAGAAAATGGTCTGAGTGATCATTTTCCACAACTGAGCAAGGGAGTTTGGAGACAGCCACCTCATCTCTGGTGCTCAGCAGGGCCAGAACAAAAGAAGTGAACTATGAAAATGGGGCTCTGCCCCTGTAAACTGCTGATGATCAAGCGTGCTCAGGGTGGAAGAGAAAGAGGAAGACACTTTGCTGGACAATCATGAGATAGCAGGACTGTGATGCACAAGGGACATGGGCATCTTGTTGATTCAGCCTGCTGAACTGGCATCTGCCCACTCCTGAGAGGTTGCCCCCAGTGTTAGCTCTTGTGAATGGGCAGTCACCATTTTTGGGATCAACAAACCAGAGACACAATGATGCACCACAGTTTTGGGCAGCACCCCTTCCCAGCCTGGGGATTCTCACCCCGAGTGTGGTAGATTCTGCCCTTGCAGGTGAGAACAAGCAAGAATAACTGCTTTCTCTGTGTGGCTTTCATGGATCTGCAGGACATCTGTGACCTGTTCATTCAGGAGCCAATCTTGTCAGTGAGTGAATCTTGGGAGCTTTTCTCCAGTGCTATTTCCCCAGTAGCGGGAAGCCACCATCTATGGGATCCCCAGATGCTGGAGTTCTTCGTGATCTCAGGCAACACCCCTCCTCTAGCCCAGTGAATTTTGTGCTGGTGTGGGGGGCTCCACCTTTGGAGGTGGGGAGAAGTATGAAAAGCAGCTTTCTCTGTGCAACTGGCATGAATCTGTGGGGCCATGGCACTAAACAATAATTGACAGACCTTTGATTTGGCCCACAGGACCAGCTTAAGTCATCTAATAGCATAACTCTAGGATTTGCTTTCTTTATCTGGGAAGCTGCCAACAGCAGGATTTGTGGACAGGTAAGGAAAATCCTGACCAGAGACCACAGCAACTGCACAAATTGACACCTCCCATCAGCAGCGTCTCCCAACCATGGCGAAAAACTCTCAATAACATATGAGTAGCTCCCCCTAGTGGCAGATCAAGCAATCATAGAAGTACACACACCCAGGTTTGCAGGCTTAAGCTGCAGTCTGTCTTATCCTTAGCCACAACTTAAGGGCAAATAGGGTCCAAGTAACCCTCAGGACAGGCAAGACTATTCCTAAAGATAGGAGCATTGGTATTCTCCCATCCAAGGAACCAGAGATTAAGACAGAGGCATCAAATTAGGTTTGATAAATGGCTCCTCCATGCAAATTACAACCAACAACACAGAGGGTAACCCCATAAGTTAACACAATGCCCTTCATGTCAAGCTATTAAAG
This sequence comes from Lepilemur ruficaudatus, assembly GCA_963574885.1. Taxonomy (NCBI): domain Eukaryota; kingdom Metazoa; phylum Chordata; class Mammalia; order Primates; family Lepilemuridae; genus Lepilemur; species Lepilemur ruficaudatus. The sequence continues at coordinate 11,855 of CAUYRT010007230.1, forward strand.
AGAAGTGGAGTCATGCACAAAAGTGTGACCCACCAACTGGAAACTGAAGCTGTAGGACCAAACTCACTAATCTCCATTGGCAAGAAGTGAGGATAACAGATCAGAGGTAACTCAGCTTGCTAAAATACCTTCAAGGCAATACAAGACTAGCATGCCTTTTCCCAGCACTGTTAAAGAACATCTTTGGGGAATTGGAAATAGGGGCACAAACCAGTTCTAGCACTCTCAGAGCCTAACCAAGTAGCTTAATGAGAAAGAACTAGAGAAAGAGCACAGGAAACATGAAAGATCACAGAGAAAAGTTACCCTCAAAAGAAATTATTAGACACTCAACAACAGATAACAATTTAAGCAAAATAATTAAAATGACCCAGAAAGAATTCCAAATATAGATTGTAAGAAAACTCCATGAAATTGAAGAGAAAATAGAAACATAAAATGAATTATAAAGGAAATGAAATAAATTAAAATATTTTAGAAGAACCAAGCAGAAATCCTGGAAATAAAAGAGGTATTCAAGGAATTTCAAAACACAGTGGAAAGCCTTAAGAATAGAATGAATCATGCAAAGGAGAGAATCTTAGAGCTTGAAGATAATGCTTATGTGCTAAACAAATAAGATGAAGAACAAGAACACAGAGACAAGAACAAAGCATACAAGAAATGTGGGATTATATAAAGAAACCAGAGAGAGAAGAAGAAAATACAGAAGGGCTGGAAAATCTATTCCTTGGAATACTGGAAGAAAATATGCCTGGCCTGTCCAGAAACCTATATATCCAGACACAAGAACCATACAGAAGTCCTGAGAGACTCAACATGAAGAGAGGATCACCACATCACATAATTACCAGACTGGCCAAAGTAAAAACAAAAGAGGCAATCCTTCAGGCAGTAAGGAGAAAACAACAGACAACCCCTAATGGAAAATCTATCAGACTGACTGCAGACTTCTCAACTGAAATTCTACAAGCCAGAGGGGACTGGGGACCAATTCTCAATCTTCTGAAATGAAATAATGGCCAACCTAGAATTTTTTACCCAGAAAAACTAAGCTTCATTTATGAGAGAGAAATAAGACCTGTCACCAAGAAGCAATCAGTGATGGAATTTGTAAAGACCAGACCTGCTCTGCTGGAAGTATTCAGACCTACATGAGACATTGAACAGTGCAATAGACACCACCAAATTAAAATCACCCAAGAATTAAAGTCCAGAAGCTGGATTTCATGATGACTTCAGAAGTAGAACAAAATTATAAGAATTTACTCAACAATATGAACAGAACTCTACCCCAAATATCAATCTTCAATAAATATGGATGGCTTAAATTGTCCTCTGAAGAGACATAGACTGGCTGAGTGGATAAAAAAATGACAAGCCAACTATCAGCTGTCTCCAAGAAATGCGTCTTACCCTCAAAGACACTTTCAGACACAAAGTCAAGGGTAGGAAAACAAACTTCTAGGCAAATTGAAGCCAAAAGATAGGGGAGGCAGTGATCCTTATTTAGAAACATAAATTTTAAAATAGAAACACTAGAGAAAGAAAAAGATGGTCGAAATATAATGCTGAAAGGAAAAATCAAATAAGATTTAATAATTCTTAATATTATGCAACCAACACAGGAGTACCAAGATACACAAAGCAAACCCTGTGTAGATTAAATGGTATGATAAACAGCAATGCCATAGTAGTTGGGGATTTTAGTACTGCACTGACTGAATTAGACCAATCATCCACAGAAAATACTAAAAGAAACAATGGGCTAAACAGAGCTATATAACAAAATGGGTCTAACAGACATTTCGAGAATATTCCGCCCAAATAAAGCTGAGTATATATTCTTCTCATTAGCTCATGGAACTTTCTGCATTGACCATATATACTAGGCCACATATCAAACCTCAAAAAATTTAAAAATATGAAATTTTACCATGTATATTATCAGATCATAATATAAATTCCAATAGATACACTCACTGCTTCACAAAGTAATGGAACTTGAAAAATATACTGCTAAATTACTACTGGGTCAAGGAAGACATCCAGATGAAATAAAAAATTCTTTGAACTAAATGATAATGGGGACACAAGTTATTATAGTTTGTGGGATAAAGCAAAAGCATTCCTGAGAGGAAAACTAATAGCATTAAATGCTCACACCCAAAACATGGAAATCTCAAAAATCAACAAACTACTAAATGCTCTCAAGGAACTGTAAAAGGAAGAGCAAATCCTAAATCTAGCAGAAAAAGAAATAACTAAGACCAGAGTAGAATTCAATGAAATTCAGAAAAACTATACAGCTCAATAAAACCAAAAGTTAATTTTTTGAAAAGATAAACAAAATTGATAGTCTTCTTGCTAGATTGACAAGAACTAGAAAGGAAAGACTTTCAATAAACTCAATCATAAATGAAACAGGAGAGGTCGGCACAGACATCACAGAAATGTGAAACATTATCTTCGAATAGTATAAAAATCTATATGCTCCAAACCTATAAAATATTCAGGAAGTGTCCAAATTCTTGGAAGCACACAACTTCTGATAGCTCAATCGGGAGGAAATAGAATTCCTAAACAGACTAATATCAAGTACAGAAATTGGAGCAGCGCTTATAGATATTGCAACAAAAAATGTCCGTGACCAGATGGGAGTATACCTGAATTTTACTAAACCTACAAAGAATAACTCATACCTATACTGCAGAAATTATTCCAAAACATTAGAAGAATGATTGATTTCATCCCCAACTCATTCTATGAAGCCAATATTATCTTCATTCTAAACCCAGGAAAGGACACAACAAAAAAGGAAAACTACCAACCAATATCTTTCAAAAATATAGATCCAAAAATCCTCAATTAAATCTTAGCAAACTGAATCCAAGAGCATATCAAAACAATAGTTCATCATGGCCATGTGAGCTTTGTCCCAGAGACGCAAGATTGGTTCAACATATGCAAATCTATAGATGCAATTTGCCACATAAATAAAAGCAAGAACAAAGGTCATATGGTTCTCTCAATGGACACAGAAAGAGCATTTGACAAAATCCAGCACAATTTTATGATAAAAACTCTTACCAAAATAGGCATAAATGGGACATTTCCTAAAAGCATTAAAGACATTACAATAAACCACAGCCAATATCATACTGATTAGGAAAAAATTGAAATCATTCCCACTTAAAACTGGAACCAGGCAACGTTGCCTACTATCTCTACTTTTATCCTTGCTAGAGCAATCAAAGAGGGGAATTAAGGAGTCAGAATGAGGCAGAACAGGTCAAATAATCACTATTTGATGACAATAAAATATTATACCTGGAAAACTCCAAGGATTGAACCAAGAGACTCCTGCAATTGATAAATGTATTCAGTGAAGTTTCAGAATAAAAAGTTAATGCACACAAATCAGTGGCTTTGATACACACCAATAACAGCCAAGCCAAAAATCAAATCAAAGATGCAAAACCTTTCACAATAGGATCAAATAAAATTAAATATTTAGAAATATGTTTAATAAAGAAGGTAAGAGATATTTATAGGGAAAACTACAAAAAAACAGAGAAAAGACTGTAGATGACGTAAACAGATGGAAATCCCTATGAGGCTCATAGATTGGTAAAAATCAATATTGTTAAAATGTCCATTCTCTCTAAAATTGTCCACATAATTAAACACTTATCAAAACGCCATGATTATTCTTTACAGTTTTAAAGAAAATAATTCTATGCTTCATTTGGAATCAGAGAAAACCTCATGTAGTGAAAGCATCTTAAGTAAAAAGAACAAAATGGGGGGCATCAGGCTATCGGACTTCAAACTATACTACAAGGCTTCAAACTATACTTCAAACTATACTACCAAAACAGCATGGTACAAGCACAAGAAAAGAGATATAGACCTTTGGAATAGGACAGGGATACCAGATGTAAAATCATCATCATATTGTCCTCTGATTTCTGACAATGTAGACTAAAACATACATTCAGGAAAAGAAACCCTATTTAATAAATGGTGCTGGGAAAACTTGATATCCACAAGGAGAATATTGAAACTGGATCCCTACCTCATACCTCTCACAAAAATTAACTCACAATGGGTAATAGACTTAAACCTAAGGTGTGAAAATTAAGAATTCTGGAAGAAAATATTAGGAATGCTTTATTAGACATAAGCCTAAGGAAAAATATCTATGAATAATATGCCCAAGCAATTGCAGCAGCAATATAAAAAACAGAACATAATAAAATAAAAAAGTTTCAACACAGGCAAGGAAATTTTCATTAGAACAAATAGGCAACATACAGAATGGGAGAAAATACTTGTTTTCCACATATCTGATAAAGGGCTGATACAAAGAATCTATATAGAACTTAAGAAAATCAATAAGAAAAAAAAATCAACATTTCTAATCATTAGAGAAATGCAAATTAAAACCACAATGAGATACCACCTAACCCCAGTGAGATTGGTCTTTATCAAAAATCCCAAAACAACAAATGCTGGCGAGGATGTGGAGAGACAAGAACACTCTTACGCTGCTGGTGGGACTGCAAATTAGTGCAACCTCTGTGGAACAGAATTTGGAGATTCCTCAATGAGCTAAAAATAGAATTACCATTCCATCCAGCAATTATTAGGCGTCTACCGAAAAGAACATAAGTCATTCTATTATAAAGACATCTGCACCCGAATGTTTATGGCAGCACAATTCACTATTGCTAGGTTGTGGAAACAGCCCAAATGCCTGTCAATTCATGAGTGGATTATTAAAATTTGGTATATGTTCACAATGGAATATTACTCAATTTTAAGAAACTACAGTGAGCTAGCACCACTTACACTATTCTGGATTAAGCTTAAGCCCATTATTCAAAGTGAGTTGGCACAAGACTCAAAGAATGGGCCCCACTTGTACTCGCCATCAAACTGGTATTGACTGATTAACGCTATGGTGCTCCAATGGTGGGAGTGATCATTAGGGAATTGGGGTAAACCCATGTCTGAGCGACTTTGTGGGCACTGTGGAGCAGTGGGACATGCTTGAAAAGGGGTTGGGGAGTAGAATTAGGGGTCTCAATAGGGGAAAGGAATTCCTCTAAAACTGATTTATGTGATTAACTGTGCACCCTGCTAAATTCACTGAAAATCATTTAATTGTACACTTAAAATGGAGTAAATGCATGATATGTAAAGTATACTTCAATAAAGGAAAAAACCCATAACTTACAAAATAAAAAAAGATAACTAAAAGTCACTATGCATTTGAAAATATAAACGTGCAGTTTTAAGTAACATATGGAACATAATAAGGTTCAACTTAGGAAATAAAAAATGATCAACAGAAGTTCAAAGAAAAAAAAAAGAAGAAAATCAGATGAACAGGAAAAAAGATGGCCATCTCTGGAGAGTGCAAAACAAACAATAGAGCACAGAGTGCATGAACACTGGGCCCACCAGGCCAGCAAGTGGAGTGGATCAGATCCACAGGAGAACTTCTTGCTTCCCCACTGACTTCCACATGCACTTAGACAGGGACCTGCCTGAAGTCAGAGCAAAATCGCAGCAAGAGATGTCGGGTTCTGTGGAGTAGAGACAATAGCTGCCAGGAAGCACCTTGAACTCACCAGAGATCTATACCAGGACTGCACTAAACAGGGAGGAATCTGTTCTGAGCTACTGTGGGAGGTAGTTAGGAGACAGGTAACTTGCCCTGGCACCAACTGGATCCAGACCTACAGAGATGGTTGCTAAGTAGAGGACTTCAGGGAACTCTAATCTGGAACAGGTTTGGTGAATAGGCCCGCCAGAGTGAGTCAGTAAAAGCAAGAGTTCCTTCTGGACACGTGAAAGACTGTGGAGGGTGACATAAAAGAGACAATGGGGCATATGATGACCCAGCTCCCCAATCTGGAGCATGCCATCTCCTAAACAGTTGCCCCTAGTGCTAGTGCTCTGTGGTCATGCAGTCACCATTGTTGGGGTCCACAGCCTGGACGCTGTGGTGTGATACAGTGTGTTAGGCAGATCCCTTCCCTCAGCCCAGGGACTTTTTAGACAAGCTCTACCCTTACACAATCTATAATCCACTAACCAGGCCTATCTTGATGGATGAACTCTGAACACTTCCCTAGTCATAAGTAGGCTAACGATTGCAGGACTTTCAGGTGCTGGGGTGCTGGGAAGACTGGGGAAGCACCCCCTCCCCATAGCCAGTGCTTTTCACTCAGAATTGGTAGGCTCCATCTCTGGAAGTAGGGAGAGACAAGAAAGTCCTGCAACTGGTGTGAATCCGCAGGGCCACAGTGCAGATAAATAGCTGACAATGACTGTTCTCTACAGACTGGTTTAGGTCACTTATTAGGACCAAATTGCTGGGCTGTATCTCCACCCCAGTCAGCTGCCAATAGTGAGGTCCGTGGTGAGGGAACAAGAATCCCCACAAGAGGCCACAATTGGCTCCACAAGTAACATTTCCCATCAGGAGCAGCCTTCCAACTGTGGAGGAAGAGCTCTGAACAGCACAATAGTGGCTCTCCCCAGTGGCAGGTCAAGAAACCATAGAAATGCACACATCCAGGCTGCCTTGTTTTTAGAGAACCTATACGAACACAGGCTACACAGAGCCTGTTACTTTCCAAATGAAAAAACAATGTCAGAATCAGATGGGAAGTGTTCAGCAAAATAACTCTGAAAGTATGAAGAATCAACCAGAAAACACTCCCCTAAAGAGGAACACCAGTTCTCAAGCAATGGATATTAACGAGATTCAGAACACTAAGAAGACAGAAGAATTTCAAGCATGAATTGTAAGAAAACTCATAGATGTGCAAGAAAAAATTGATAACCAGAACAAAGAAATCACAAGAAAATCCAGGACATGGAAGAAAAATTCACTAATGAAATTAAAATATTAAAGAAAATCAAACTGAACTCCTAGAAATGAAGAATCTATTCAGGGAACTACAAAACAGAGTGGAAAGCCTCAAAAACAGGATAGAACAATCAGAAGAAAGAATATCAGAGTTTGCAGATAACACCTTCCAATTAAATAAGTTAGTCACAGAGATAGAGCATAGAAATAAGAGAAAAGAGGAAAGCTTACAAGAACTGTGGGATTATATGAAGAAACCTAACTTGAGGTTGTTGTGGATTTTGGAAATGCAGGAAGAAAACACACAAGGGTTGGGTAAGATATTTGAAGATATAATTGAGGAAAATTTCCCACGCCTTGCTAAAAATCCAGATATCCAAATACAAGAAGCTTAAAAAACTTGGGAGATTCAAGGAAAAAAGGAAGACACCACAACTTATAGTCTTCAGAATGACCAAAATATCAACTAAAGAGGCCCTTCTATGACTTGTAAGGTGAAAGAAGCAAGTAACATACAAAGGAAAGCCAATCCGAGTAAGGCCAGACTTCTTAGCAAAAACCTTACAAGCAAGGAGAGACTGGGGCTCCATTCTCACTCTTCAGTACAGAATAATGCCCAGCCCAGAATCTTGTACACTGCAAAACTAAGTTTTCTATATGACAGAGAAATAAAGATATTCTTGGAAAAGTAAAGACTCAGGGAATTCGTGAAGACAAGACAAGCCCTCCAAAAAGTACTCAAAACTGGGTTACACATGGATCAACATAATAAACATTAATGAAAGCAAAAACACTCAAAAGCTAAATATTAAAGGCCAAATACCACAATGGCCCAAGAGACAACACAAAACAACAAAGTCCAATACAATAGGATGAAGAGAAATTTGCCCCATCTATCAGTTCTCTCAATAAATGTGAATAGCTTTAACTCACCACTCAAGATACATAGATTGGCTGAAAGCAAATACAAACAAACAAACAAAAAACAATCCAAGTGTTTGTGGTCTTCAAGAAACCCACCTAAACTACAAAGATGCTTATAAACTAAAGGTAAAGTGGTGGATATCAGTATTTCAAGAAAACAGAAACAAAAAGAAGCCTGGTGTGGCAGTTTTGATTTCAGAAAATTTAGTTTTTAAACCAAGAATAGTAATAAAATAATTTCTTTACAGTACAGCTTGAAATCTGGACGACTGATGCCTCCTAGTTTGTTCTTTTTGCTTAAGATTGCTTTAGCTAAATGAGTTCTTTTCTGGTTCCATACAAAGTGAAGAATTTTTTATAGGTCTGTAAAAAATGAATATGGTACTTTGATGGGGCTTGCATTTATTCTCTAGATCATTTTAGGTAATATTGACATTTTAACAATATTGATTCTACCAATCCATGAACAAGGCAGATTTTTCCAACTTTTTCCATCTTCTACAATTTCTTTTTTTAGTGCTTCAAAATTCTCCTTGTATAAGTCTTTTGTATCTTTTGTTAAATTTACTTCTAGATATTTAACTTTTTGCAAGGCTATATTAAAATGTATTGCCTTTTTAATTTGAGTTTTGGCTTGACTTTTTTGGCATATATAAATGTCTCTGATTTGTGTATATTGATTTTACAACCTGAGACTTTACCAAATTCATTTATCCATTCAGGGAATCTCTTGGAAGACTCCATGGGGTTTTCTAGATATAATAGCATATCATCAGCAAACAGCAAGAGTTTGATCTCATCTGCTCCTACTTGGCTACAGTTAATACCACCCTCTTGCCTAATCGCTATTTCTAGGACTTCGAGAACTATGTTGAATAGAAGAAGAGAAAGTGGGCATACTTGTATAGTTCAAGTTCAGAGTGGGAATGGTTTCAGTTCTTCCCCATTTATTATGATGTTGGCCATAGGTTTGTCATAAATGGATTTGATAATTCTAAGGAATGAACCACCCATGCCTATTTTGTTTAGAATCTTTATCATAGGGCATGTTGGACTTTGTCAAATGCTTTTTCTTCATCTATTAAGAGAATCATATGGTCTTTGTTCTTGCTTTTATTTATGAGGTTAATTGCATTTATAGATTTTCTAATGTTGAACCAGCCTTGCATCCCTGGAATGAATCCCACTTGGTTGTGACAAATTATTTTTTTGATGTGCTGCTGAATTCTATGAACTAAAATTTTGTTGAGGATTGTTGCATGTATATTCATGAGGGATATTGGCCTGTAAATTTCTTTTTTTGTGTGGAACAGGACTGAGAATCCAGAGATGAACCCATCTGTATACGGTAACCTAATCTTTGATAAACTAGACAAAAATATACATTGGGGAAAAGAATCTCTTTTCAATAAATGGTGCTGGGAAAACTGGATCGCTACATGCAGAAAAGTGAAACTGGATCTCTATCTCTCACCTCTCATAAAAATTCATGCAAGATGGTTAACAGACCTAAACCTAAGGCATGAAACCTTGAGAATCCTACAAGAGGATGTCGGGAAGACACTTTCAGACATCAGCCTAGACAAAGAATTCTTGAAGACCCCCAAAGCAATTAATGCAGCAACAAAAATAAACAAATGAGATCTGATTAAATTAAAAAGCTTCTGCACAGCCAAAGAAACTATCACTAGAGCAAACAGACAACCTATAGAATGGGACAAATATTTGCTCTCTACACCTCTGACAAAGTTCTGGTAAGAAGAATCTACCTAGAATTCAAAATATTTAACAAGAAAAAATCAAATAACCCCATTTATAAGTGGGCAAAGGAGATGAACAGAAACTTCTCCAAAGAAGACAAAATAATGTCCAGTAAACACATAAAAAAGTTCATCATCTCTAATCATTAGAGAAATGCAAAGCAAAACCACAATGAGATACCACCTAATGCCAGTCAGATTGGCCTGTATCAAAAAATCCCAAAACATTTAATGCTGGTGAGGACGTGGAGAGACAGGAACACTCTTACACTGCTGGTGGGACTGCAGATTAGTAAAACCTCTGTGGAAAAGAATTTGGAAATTCCTCAAAGAGCTAAAATTAGAATTACCATTTGATTCAGCAATAGCATTATGGAGCATCTACCCAAAAGAACATAAGACATTCTTTTATAAAGACATTTGCACCTGAATGTTTATGACAGCACAATTTACTATTACTATTGCTAGGTCATGGAAACAACCCAAGTACTCATCAATTCATGATTGGATTATTAAAATTTGGTATATGTTTACAATGGAATATTATTCTATTTTAAGAAATGACAGCTTGCACCACTTATATTATCCTGAATTAATCTTAAACCCATTATTCAAAGTGAAGTGACACAAGACTGGAAGAATGGACCCCACATGTACTCGCCATCAAATTGGTACTGACTGACTAACACTATGGTGCTCAAATGGTGGTGATGTTTACTAGGAATTTGGGGGGTGGGGGGTAAAGCCACATCTGAGTGATGTGGTGGGCACTGTGGAGGGGTGGGACATGCTTGAAAAATAGTTGGGGAGCAGAATTGGGGGGCTCAATGGGGAGAAGGAATTCCTCTAAAACTGATTTATGTGATTAACTGTATATCTTGGTAAATTCACTAGAAATTATTTAATTGTACACAGAAAATGAAGTAAAGACATGATATGTAAAGTGTACTTCAATAAAGAAAAGAAACAATAACCCCCCAAAATAACAAAAGAATAGTAATGAAAGACAAAGAGAGTCATTATATAATGCCTAAGTCTACAGTCCAACAAGAAGACATAACAATTATAAGTATTTACGCACTCAACTTAGGTTCACCCAGATTCATAAAGCAAACACTACTTGATCTAAGCAAATTGATAAACAGCAACTCCATAATAGCTAGAGATTTCAACATGCCACTGATGGTACAGTACAGATCCTCCAAACAGAAAGTTAATAAATAAATAATGGACTGAAACAAAACTATAGAAAAAATGGGGCTGACTGAGAATTACAATACATTCTACCAAAAATCCACTGAACATTCTTTCTTCTCCTCACCTCTTGGGTCATTCTCTAAGATTGACCATATCCTAGGACACAAAGCAAGTCTCAAAAAATTTAAAAAATTATAAATTACACCATGTATCCTCTCAGATCACAGTGGAATAAAAGTAGAAATCAACCCTAACAGAATCTCACACTTCTACACAAATATATGGAAATTAAACAACCTTCTGCTGAACGATGACTTCATAAATAAGAAAATCATGTTGGGAATCAAAAAATTCTTTGACTGTAATGAAAATGGAGCCACAAGTTATCAAATTCTGTGGGACACAGAGAAAGCAGTCCTGAGAGGAAAATTTATTTCTATAAATGGCTATATCTAAAAGTCAGAACGATCACAAATAGACAACCTAATGAATCAACTCAATTAGCTAGGAAAAGAAGAATAGAGTGACCTTAAACCCAGCAGAAGAAGTGAAATTAACAAGATCAAATCAGAACTAAATGAAATTGACAACAGGAAGACTATAAGGAAGATTAATAAAACAAAAAGTTCGTTCCTCGAAAAAGTAAACAAAATTGGCAGGCCTTTGGCTAGACTAACAAGAACTAAAAAAGAGAAATCTCTAATAAGCTCCATCAGAAACAAAAAAGGATACATAACAACAGGTGCCACGGAAATAGAGATATAATCTATGAATACTACAAAAAGCTTTATGCACACAAACTGGAAAATGAGGAGGAAATGGACAAATTTCTAGAAACACATAGCCTCAATAGTTTCAAGCAGGAAGAAAAAGAATTCCTGAACAGACCAATATTAAGTGCTGAAATGGAAAGAGCAATTAAAAACCTTCCTAAAAAGAAAAGTCCCGGACCAGTTGGTTTCACACCTGAATTTTATCACACCTATAAAAAGAACTGATGCTTATCTTTCAGAAACTATTCCACAACATTGCGATGGACAAAATTCTACATGATTCATATTATGAAGGCAACACCACTTTGATTCCAAAACCAGGAAAGGATCCAACAAAGAAAGAAAACTACAGACCAATAGCCCTTATGAATACCAATGCAAAAATCCTCAAGAAAATCCTAGCTAACTGAATCCAGGGGCTTATCAAATAAAATAATCCATGACAAACAAGTGGGCTTCATCCCAGGGATGCAGAGATGATTCAACATACGTAAATGTATAAATGTACTTCACCACATAAACAGAAGCAAAAACAAAGACTATATGATCCTTTCAATAGATGCAGAAAAAGCATTTCACTTAATTCAACGCCATTTTATGATAAGAACACTTAAAAAAATAGGCATAGATGGGGCTTATCTAAAAATGATACAAGGCATATATGACAGGTCCATAGCCAACATCATACTGAATGGGGTAAAATGAAAAGAATTTCCACTTACAACTGGAACTTGGCCACGTTGCCCACTATCTCCACTTCTATTCAACATAGTCCTGGAAGTTCTGACTACAGTAATCAGACATTATGGTGGAATTAAAGGCATGCAAATAGGGGCAGAAGAGATAAAACTCTCACTCTTTGCTGATGATATGGTATTATATTTAGAAAATCCCAAGGATTCAACCAAGAGATTCCTAGAATTGATAAATGAATTTAGTAAAGTCTCAGGATACAAAATCAATATACACAAATCAGAGGCATTCCTGTACTCCAATAACAGTCAAATTGAGAACCAATTCACAGATTCAATACATTTCACAATAGCAACAAAGAAAATAAATACCTAGAAATATATTTAACTAAAGAGGTAAAAGACCTCTACAGGGAGAACTATGAAACACTGAGGAAGGAAATAGCGGAGGACATAAACAGATGGAAATCCATACCATGCTCTTGGGTTGACAGAATCAACATTGTTAAAATGTCTATAGTACCCAAAGTTATCTAGAGATTGAATGCAATCTCTGTTAAAATATGAACATTATTTTTAACAGATACAGAAAAAATAATTTTATGCTTCCTATGGAAATAGAAAAGACCCTGTATAGCAACAGCAATTCTAGGCAATATAAACAAAATGAGAGGTATCAATTTGCCCAATTTCAAACTATACTACAAGGCAGTAGTAATTAAATCAGCTTGGCATTAGCGCAAGAATAGGGACATTGACCAGTGGAATAGAAGTGAGAACCAAGATATAAAACCATCCATATAGCCAGCTAATCTTTGGCAAAGCAGACAAAAACATACACTGGGAAAAAACATCCTTATTCAATAAATGGTGCTGGGAAAACTGAATGCCACTTGTAGAAGACTGAAGCAGGATCCACACCTTTCACATCTCACAAAAATCAACTCACACTGCGTAACAGACCTAAATATTATGTAAGAAACTATTAGAATTCTAGAGGAAAATGGTGGAATACTCTTCTAGACATTGGCCTAGGCAAAGAATTTATGAAGAAGAGCCCAAAGGCAATCACAACAACAACTAAAATAAATAAATGGGCCCTGATCAAACTAAAAATCTTCTTCACAGCCAAAGAAACTGTTATGACAGCAAAGAGGCAACTCACAGAATATGAGAATATTTTCACTTGCTACATATCTGATAAGAGTCTGATAACAAAAATCTATTTAGAACTCAGGAAAGTCAGCATGAAAAAAAATCAAAAAACCCTATCAGACATGAACAGAAACTTTTCAAAAGAAGACAGAACTCTGGCCAACAAACATATGAAAAAATGCTCAACATCTTTTTTTTTCTAATTGGGGGAAAACTACAAAGCATTTACAGTACAATGTTTACAGTCACAATTTGTAGTGAGCTGATTTCCCAAAATATATTACCAATCAAGGTGACTTATCTTGTTACATTCAGAAATCTACTCTGTCAAAGTAGTCCAGAGAGTACATAATAGTGCTCCAACTGTATCTACGTACAACCAACACTCCATTTTAAGTGTACAATTAAATGATTTTCAGTAAATTTACCGAGGTATACAGTTAATCACATGAATCAGTTTTTGAGGAATTCCTTTCCCTTATGGAACAATGGATTGTCCCAGTGCCAGTATCCTGGGTGTAATATTGTATATAGTTTTGCAACATGTTCCTCATTGGGGAAAACTGCATAAAGAGTATAACACGGACTCCCTATATTGTTTCTTACAACAGCATTGAATCTACAATTGTCTCAAAATAAAAAGTTTAATCTAAAAATTTTCAAAAAAAAAAGTGCTCAACATCTCTAATCATCAGGGAAACGCAAATCAAAACAGCAATGGGATATCACTTATTTCCAGTGAGAATGGGCTGTATTTAAAAGTCTCAAAACAATAAATGTTGGCATGGATGTGGAGAGATAGGAACACTTCTACAATGCTGATTGAACTACAATGCTAGTTCAACCTCTGGGGAAAGCTATATGGAGATACCTTAAAGAGATACAAGTAGATTGTGGAAAAGGGCGAAATAGGAGTGCCCTCCTGGCTCTCTGCTCTCAGAGTCAGAGGTGAAATACACAGACCACTGCACGTGAGTGAACTCCACTTCTACAGGACCAGCTCCGTGGACCTACAGAGAAACAGCGTGGGACACAGGACCTCAGGGGAAAACAGAGGTGAATTGGAAAACTTGTCACGAAGTAGAGAGACTGTTGGGTGCCTTAGAGAGGGAGCCCGGTTCCCGCTCCAGCCAGCCGGCCGGCCAGCGTCTGTGCCGGGGCGTTTTGATTCCCTGGGGAGACCACCCTTCCCCCACTGTGCCACACACCCTCACAAGCAGGGAGGTGGCTGAAGT
>CAUYRT010007233.1:0-11065 GCA_963574885.1 Lepilemur ruficaudatus
GACCTACTGCTGTTACACAGACTGCAGCAGAGTGGGAATGAGGGGACTATTATAAACAGCCTAAAAAACAAACGTATAGGCATCAAAACTCAATACCTTTTACAATAGCAAAAACTAAAATAAAATATCTATGAATACATTCAATTTAGAGGTGAAAGACCTCTACAGGGAGAACTATGAAACACTGAGGAAAGAAATAGCAGAGGACATAAACAGATGGAAAACCATACCATGCTCATGGGTCAGCAAAATCAACAGTCTTAAAACATCTACCCAAAGTGCTCTACAAATTCAATGCAATCCCTATCAAAACAGCAACATCATTCTTTGCAGATCTAGAAAAAATAATTCTGTGCTTCATATGGAACCAGAAAAGACCCCATATAGCCAAAGCAACCTTAAGCAATAAGAACAAATTGAGAGGCATCAATTTCAGACTTCAAGCTATACTACAAGGCTATAGTAACCAAAATAGCATGGTGCTGGAACAAGAACAGAGACATAGACCAATGGAACAGGACTGAGAACCCAGACATAAAACCATCCTCATAAAGGCACCTGATCTTTGCCAAAGCCAACAAAAAACATACACTGGGGAAAAGAGTCCCTATTCAATAAATGGTGCTGGGAAAATTGGATAGCCACATGTAAAACATTGAAACAAGTTTCACACCTCTCACTTATCACAAAAATCAACTCACGATGGATACAGACTTAAACCTAAGGCATTAAACCCGAAGAATTCTAGAAGAGAATGTGGACAAAGCACTTATACATCAGCCTAGGCAAAGAATCTATGAAGAAGACCCTAAAAGCAATCATAGCAACAACAAAAATAAATAAATTGGACCTGATCAAATTAAAAAGCTTCTTCACAGCCAAGGAAACTATCATTAGGCAAATAGACACCTACAGAATGAGATAAAATATTCACATGCTACATATCCAATAAAGGGCTGATAACTAGAGTCTATATATAACTCAGAAAAATCAGCCAGAAAAAATTAAACAAACCCATTAAAAAGTAGAAAAAGGACATGAACAGAAACTTTTCAAAAGAAGATAGACTAATGGCCAACAAACATATGAAAAAGTGCTAAATATCTCTAATCATCAGGGAAATGAAAATCAAACCCACAATACAATTATCACTTAACTCTAATGAGAATGGCTTTTATCAAAAAGTCCCAAAACAACAAATGTTGGTGTAGATGCGGAGAGAAAGGAATACTTATACACTGCTGGTGGAACAAAGGGCAAACTACTACAACCTCTATGAAAAGTAGTATGGAGATATCTCAATGAACTAAAAGGAGAACTACCATTTGATCCAGCAACCCACTACTGGGTATCCACCCAAATGAAAAAAAAAAAAACATTCTAATAAAAGACATCTGTACTTGAATGTTTATAGCAGCTCAAGTCACAATTGCAAAGATATGAAAACAACCCAAGTGCACATCAATCCATGAGTGGATTAATAAAATATGTATATGTTTACCATGAAGTACTACTCAGCCATAAAAAACATGGTGAACAAATACCTCTTGTATATTCCTGAATGGAGCGGGAGCCTGTTCTCCTAAGTGAAGTATCACAAGAATGGAAAAACAAACACTACATGTACTCACCAGTAAATCAGTACTAATCAATCAAAACTTATGCACACATGTAGAAGCATCATTCATCAGGTGTTGGGCAGGTGGGAAGGGGGGAGGAGGGGGAAGAGAGAGGAGGGCGAAGGTGAACTTACACTTAAGGGATGGAGCAAATGGTGTCTGGGGGATGGGCATACTTGTAGTTTTAACTCAGGCAGTATAAAGGCAATTTATGTAACCAAACGTTTGTACCCTGGTAAGACTCTGAATTAAAAAAAAAAAAAGGGTATAGGCAGGGCGTGGTGGCTCATGCCTATAATTTTAGTATTCTGGGAGGCTAAGGCGGGATGATTGCTTGAGCTTAGGAAATCGAGATCAGCCTGAGCAAGAGTGAGACCTTGTCTCTACTAAAAATAGAAAAATTAGTCTCTACTAAATACAGAAAAACTAGCCAGATGTCATGGTGAATGACTGTAGTCCCAGCTACTTGAGAGTCTGAGGCAAAACTTCACCTGAGCCCTGGAGTGTGAGGTTGCAGTGAGCTACAATGACACTACTGCACTCTACCCAGGGTGACAAGGACTGACTCTGTCTCAAAAATGAATGAATGAATGAATGAATGTATACTAACTTAATACCAAAAATCCGTTTCACCAAAAGACCAGTCTTTTTTACATAGACTGATCACATTTGTGTCATGATTCAGTAGAGGGGAGACAACACAGCACATCATAATTACTCTTTTGTAAGAACACCAAAAACATCCCAAAGAGCATACTATAAATTCCCTTCTTCTCTACTTTGCACATATTTAGATCTGAATCTAATCTTCAGATACTTACATTTTTATGAATTTATCTTTCTTATTGTTGAAATTAGGCTTCACCTATAGAATTTACCACATATTCTGAAATTCCCATTTCAGAGTTTTACAACTAATCCCATGAGATTAAAAGAGAATAAAAATAGCTATGCATTTTAAAAGTTAACTATATACCAGTAGCTGTTCTAAGTCCGTTACTTGTCTCAACCAATTTAATTGTCACTACTGTCCAATAGAATGCTAATGAGAGGTGAGGACAAAGGTAATTTAGCTCTACAGTTCATGTTCTTGATTGATCTACTACACTAGTAAAGAAATGAAATGGGAGCTCGATAAGGAATATGGAGGAGTTAAAATATTTCAGATTGGTTTCTGAACCTGACATGTAGTTTATAGGCAGCTTATTTTATTCCTCACTGTCTCTCCTATATGCTTTTATTCTATTAAATGCATTTTATATAGCAATAAAATAACCCAAAAGAGAATTATTTGGGTATTCTGGAGTGATAATGGCTCCCTGGCCCTGTCATTCTCTCACACCTATCTCTAGGTAGCACATTCCATATCCGAACACTCTTCCCCTTGGGATGGACATGGTTAAAAATGAACTTAAAGTCAATGACTCCAAATGGTCTAGAGTTTAACTGCATGGAATAAGCTTAGCCCATTCCTGCCCTAGAAAAAGCAAAAAGAATTGTGCTGCATTTCAGTGTATTATTAAAAGGATAAATGTAACACACCAGGCACAGTGGCACCAGTCTGTGGCCAGGACACATAGCTGTGATAATGTTCCTTTACTTCCAATTATTCACAGTCACTTTCCTCCCCAGTGCTAATGCATCAGAAAGGAGAGATTTTCCCCAATTCATCACTTTTCGCCTGGGATTAAGCTAGAGAAATGATGAAATAATAAATACTAAATCAATTCCTTTATCTCACTTAGGGAGGAAAGCTCAATAAATCAAAATAATCTTTCGTCTCTCCTAGGTATTTCAGATCATTGCATACCAAAATTTAGGCATAGCGTAGACAGAGCAATTTTTCTGTCTATGCACAAAGAGGAGATAATCAATATATTCTATAATGACCAAATTTAACCTGACACTTTAACCCTTTTCATTTGTACACCAAGGTTAAATAATTGTAAATGGATTTTAAGATTTTTTTTTAAATCCCTATTTCTCTTTATTTTCTGAAATACACTGAAACCAAAGGAGTATCTTTCCATGGAGGACATATACAAAAAGATAATTAACCACTTTGGAGCAGGAAAAGCAGGAGCACAATAAATTATGCTCTCTAATTTTACCTCATTTATTTTAAATAAGTATATATTATCTTAATAAAGTATAACAACATATAAAAATAGGCAACTATAAGAAAATTTTAAAAAATAAAGTATTGTCAATGAGAAATACATTTCTACCTCCTTAAATTCTGAAGAAGCCAGATTCTGTGTGATTGTTTTGAAAATATATTTTTACTTATTTGTGATAGTTTTGGTTTATAAAGCTGTCAAAAAATGTTTCAGTAACTGCAAGGAGAGACCCACAGCATATGGAGAATATCTTAGAGCTAAATGACATAATACAGGTATCCCACAAGTATACCTCTGTTGAGCTCCAGGAAGTAATATGTATGAATATCAATCTTTGATGAACTGATATACAGAATAGACACATTAAAGTGACTGTTTTTTCTTTGTTTGTTTTTGTTTTTGTCAATTGCTCAGTAGCTGTGTTCTGATATAATTGAAATCAATATAAAAGGATTTCAGAAAGCTGAATAAAAGAGTTTCATTGTATTTCTATGGTATCAGTTGTAATGTCTCCTTTTAAAGTTCTGATTTTATTTTTTGAATTTTATTTCTTTTTTTCCTTAGTCTAGCTAAAGGTTTGTTGATTTTATTTTTTTCAAAAAAACCAACTCTTTTCATTGTTCTTTTGTATTGCTCTTTCAATGTCTACCTTGTTTATTTCTGCTCTGATCTTTATTATCTCTTTCCTTCTACCTATTTTTGAGCATATATTACTGTTGTTTTTCTAATTCCTTAATCAAGGAGTAACATTAGGTTGTTTATTTTAGATTTTTCTACTTTTTTGTTATAGACGTTTATTGCTTTAAACTTCTCTTTCAGAATAGCATTTGCTATATCCGATAGGCTCTGTTATGCTGTGTTTCAATTTTCATTTCTATTTTCATTTGTTTCAAGAAATTTTTTAATTTCCTTTTTAATCTCTTTAGTGACCAATTGATTGTTAATGAGAATGTTGTTTAATTTCCATCTGTTGCACAGTTTCTAAAATTCCTCTTGTTATGAACTTCTAGTTTTTAAAATTTATTACCACTTGTTTTGTGGCCTAACATAAGCTCTTAGAGAATGCTCAAAGTGCCAATGAGAAGATGTATTTTGTGCAACTATTGGGTGGAATTTTCTGCAAATGTCTGTCACATTCATTTGGTCTAAAGCACAATTTAACTGCAATTTTTCTTTGTTGATTTTTTGTCAGGATTATCTTTTCATTGCTGAAAGTCAGATGTTGAAGTCTGCTACTATTATTGTATTTAAGTCAATTCCTCCATTTAGTTCTATTACTATTTTCTTTATATATTTAGGTGCCCCAGTGTTGGGTACATACATATGTACAATTGTCATATCCTCCTGCTGTTTTGAGCCCTTTATCATTAAACAATAGCCTTCTTTTTCATATTTTATAATCTTTTGATGTCTATGTTATCTGATATAAAATCGAATGCAGTCCAGTCATTTGTGGCAACATGGATGAATGAACCTAGAACAAATTATGCTAGGTGAAGTAAGCCAGGCACAGAAAGACATAACACCACATAATTTCAATCATATGTGGAATCTAAAAAAAATTGATTTCGTAGGAGTAAATAGCAGAATAGTGAGTAGTAGGCTGGGGAAACATTCAAAGAGAAGGGAAGAGGTTGGACCAAGGACATAAAGTTACAGTTAGATAGGAAGAATAAGTTCTGATGTTCTATTACACAGTAGCATGACTACAGCAAATAACAATGGAGTGTATGTCAAGACAGCTAGAAGTGAAGATTTTTAATGTCATCACCACAGAGATGATAAATGTTTAAAATGATAGATACAGTAATACTGTGATTTGATTATTATACAATGTATACATGCATTGAACCATCACATTGTACCCCATAAATATGTATAATTATGTATCAACTATAAACAAAAATTAATATGAACAGCATATTTTATATACCTGTTTACAGAGTTCAATAAAAAAGTGTTCCAAGTGCTTAAATCATGAATCAATATTTTCAAATTCAAAAAGAAAAACTAGTTCTTAGATTCTACTCTTCAAATTCTACATAGATCCATAAAGGAAATCACATTTTGAATATTGCCTTTTGATTAGAAAGGTTATTAATATTTCAAATTTCTATTATAAAGTTGATTGAATAATCCTGGAAAATATGATTTGATATTAAGGCCATTAGGAAAATAAGTGTCAACTTTTATGAACTTTTGGATGTATTCAAACACTTTTATATATTAGCAAGACACAAGGTATCAATGTTAGCCTCAGGCAACAGAGAACACTAGACATTCTAAGTATAAAAACATCCTAAGTAGGTAAAATGCAAATAGTACCCATCAAGCCGCATTTACTAATCACCTAATAGCTGACCTGGAAGTACCAATGAGGAAGAGAACCTTTAAAATTTTAGTGGCAATTGAGGAAGATGTAGTTATCAACAGGTTGTTTAGAGTTGCTCTTAATTTCGTTGACATATAAATAACATGATCATTTCATTTTGATCTCACGAATATATTATTGTACAGTTTCCATAAAAAACTTACGCAAAAGTGTTTTCTCACATTGCATTCACTGGTCCTGTTCAAACTCAACATTTAATTCTTACCGCATTCAATTATGATTGCCCAAATTGTGGCACAGTGCTTTCTAGCTAATTATTAATATTTGGTAAACATTTTACTGATAATTAGGACTTTCACCCAAATGCAAGACAGATTGTATTCATGTTCTTAGTGTGTCAAAGGCTCTATCGTCACAAAATAATTTTCACCAATTTATCTTTGA
Organism: Lepilemur ruficaudatus; assembly: GCA_963574885.1. Lineage (NCBI taxonomy): Eukaryota > Metazoa > Chordata > Mammalia > Primates > Lepilemuridae > Lepilemur > Lepilemur ruficaudatus. The sequence goes on from CAUYRT010007233.1 coordinate 6,516, forward strand.
CAAAGCAGACCAAAACATACACAGGAGAAAGATGCTTTCTCTATTCAATAAATGAGGCTGTGAAAATTGGAGAGCTATGGGCAAAAGAATGAAATGATCCCTACTGCTTACTATACAAAAACTCAAGATGAATCTCAAGATAAAACTTAAAAGTAAGAGCTGACAACATAAAAATTCTGGAAGAAAACTTGGGAAAAACTCTTCTGGACACATGCTTTGGCAAAGAACTTATGACTAAGATCCAAAAAGAAAATAAAACAAAAAGAAAAATAAATAAATGGAACTTAACTAAACTAAAATGTATCTGCACAGAAAAATAAATAATCAATACATAGAAAACCTACAGAATGGGGGAAATATTCATAAATTATACATCTGACAAAAGTCTAATATACAAAATCTACAAGGAACTCAAAGAAGCTTGGGAAAAAACAAACAAATAAATGATCCCATTAAAAATTGGGCTAAAGACAGGAACAGACATTTTTCAAAAGAAGATAATGTAAATAGCCAGTAAACATACGAAAAATATTCAACATCACTAATCATCAGGGAAATGCAAATTAAAACCACAATAAGATACCACCTTACCCTTGTCAGTACGTCCATTACTAATAAGTCAAGAAACAATAAATGTTGGCATGGATGCAAAGAAAAGAGAACACATATACACTGCTGGTGGCAATGTAAATTAGTACAACTGCTATGGAAAACAGCACAGAGATTCTTCAAAGAACTAAAAGTAGACCTGCCATTTGATGCAGCAATCCCACTGCTAGATATCTATCCAAAGGAAAAGAAGTCATTATATTAAAAGGACATCTGCATGCATATGTTTATTGCAGCACAATTCACAATGTAAAGATATTAAATCAACCTGTGTGCCCACCAATTGATGAGTGGATAAAGAAAAATGTGGTATATATGGAATACTACTCAGCCATAATAAAGAATGAAATAATGTCCGTTGCAGCAACTTGAATGGAAGTAGAGTCTATTATCCTAAGTGATGTATCTCAGGAATATAAAAACAAATATCGCACGTACTCACTTATAATGGGAGCTAACTGATGGGTATACATGGTCATACACAATGGATAATGGACTTTGGAGACTCAGAAAGGAGGAGGGGGAAGGATAAAATTTATCTATCAGGAACAATGTAGAGTCTTCCAGTGTTTAATACACTAAAAGCCCTGATTTCACCACTATACAATTCACCGTGTAAAAAAACAAAACAGCAACAAAAATACTATCCCTTCTAAATATTAATATATTGAAATGAATATCATCTTTATGAATGATGAAAAATGTTTATTTTTGACAAGTTTAATTATACAATTTAAATTTTAATATATTTTTGTATTGGTAGAGTAAGATTTACCAGTTTAAGGAAATATGCCAAGATATCTCTGAAATTTTGAGCTAAGATTTCCAAATTAGAGAAAGACATTAATATTATTTCTTTCACGTAAAAGTTTAAAAATCAGTAAGATGCAAAGGGTACAGACAATGATTGGGTTCAGAATACTAAATGACTTTAGTGAGATTTTTGTAATTCAGAACTGTCTAAGATAAAAGAAAAAGAGAGGATGTAAACAGGGAAAGTGATAATTAAAAAATTAAAACAAATGAAAAAATTATTTCTGGTTGCAAGTCCAACATGTAAAGAGCTTGGAAGGCATCATTCCTGTTCTTACAAAAAGAAAAATGCTGAACACACTGAAAACCAACAACTCTTCTTAGATCAGTCAGGGAAATGAGGTAACAAGGCAAACTGCTGCCCTGAAAAGTGGAGAGAGGGGAGGATGCCAAGAATCACAGCAAAAGCTCAGGAGCAGAAACCCACCACTAGAACCACTACTGGTCAGAACACTTAAACTATAATTACCAAACTTTTAGAGACTCAGTGTGTACTACTTTGAGAGCTAAAATAGTAAGGATCCAGTTTTAAGGGGACTCCCATATTTTTGTGTTTTACATCTAGGAACCCAACCAGGTTCTCAAGGTGAACATTTGAGAAAAATTACTTAACCAACCTTGAGAAAAGGAATATCCAGCTCCAGCCCCTTCTAGACTTTGTACCCATAATAATTAAAAATAAATTTTTAAAAAAGTATATAAATATCTATTTAAAAATTTCCAAACAGAAAAAAAAATAAATGAAAGAAGATTCATGAGTGGTGATCTCAGGGATATTAAAAGTATAATAAGGGGATATTATGAAAAATTCTATTCTTACTAATTTGAAAACATTGATGATATGAACCAATTCCCTCAAAATTACAAGCCACAAAACATCACGCATGAAGAGCTAGATAACCTAAATAGGCCTATCTCTATTTAAAGAAATTGAATCAATAATTTATAGTCTTCCAAAGCAGGAAGTACCAGGCCTACATGGTTTCACTAGTGAATTCTATGATACACTTGAGGAAAAATGATATTCATTACCTACAATCTTTTCTTGAAAATGAAAGCAGAAGAAACATTAATACTCATTAACTCATTTTATGTGGGCAGTATTGCCATAAAGGGAAAAACAAAACAAAGAAATTATAAAAAAGGAAAACTACACATCAATATGTCTCAGGCATGTGGGTGCAATAATATTCAACAAAATATTAGTAAATTGAATTTAACAATGAACAAAAAGAATTATACCCTAAGACCAAATTTACTTGATAAAGAACATCTACCAAAAAGGCTAAATAGCCAACATACTTCTTAATGGTAAAATCTTCCCCCAAGTTAGGAATAAGGCACAGATGGTCTTTTCTCATCACTCCTATTCAACACCCATCCTACAGGTCCTAGAGAATGTAATAAAAAAGGAAATAAAATGTATACAGGTTAGAAAGGAAGAAATAAAATTGTCTTTATGTGCCAATGATATGATTGTTCATGTAGAAAATCCAAAAGAATAAAAATAAATATTCCTGAAACTAATAAGCTATATAGAAATTTTTAAAGATATAGATTTAATTATGCATAAAATTCAAGTACTTTTTGTATACCAGCAATTAATAGGAATTTGAAAATAAAAACACAACTTTAATTACATTAGAACTCAAAAGATGAAATGCATAGATAAAAATCTAACAAACTATACACAAGATCTCGATGAGGAAAACTGAAAAATTCTGATGAAGGAAATCAAAGAAGAACTAAATAATCAGTTATTTTGTGTATATTACAATATCGACAAATATTCTACAATTTATATAAAGGCAAAAGATTCAGAATAGCCTATCCTTACTATATTGAAGAAGACGAATGAAGTTGGAGGATCAGCACTACCTAATTTCAAGACATGCTATAAAGCTACAGTAATGAGAACAGCATAGTATGAGAAAAAGAATAGATAAATAGATCAATAGAACAGAATAAAGAGTCCAGAAATAGACCCACAAAAAATGTAGTCAAATGATCTTTGACAAATGGACAAAAATAATTAAAAACGGATAGCTTTTTCCAAAAAAAAGGTACTGGAATAAGACATTTACATGCAAAACAATTAATTTAGCCATGAACTTTATCTTTCACAAATATAATCTTAAAATGGATCACAGGCCTAAATTTAAAACATAAAACTACAAAATTTTTATAAGACAACATAAGAGAAAATTTAGGAGAATTAGGTTTGTGATGACTTTCTAGATACAATACCAAAAATACAACCCGTAAAATAAAAAATTGATCAGTTGGACTTCATTAAAATTTAAAACTGCTTTGTGAAAGTCACTGTTATGAGAATTAAAAGATGAGCCACAGAGTGGTAGAAAATACTTGCAGAATACATATCCAGTAAAGGACCTGTATCCAAAATATACAAAGAGTCCTTAAAGCTTAACAATATGAAAACAAACAACCCAAGTTATAAATGGACAAAAGGTCTGAACAGACACTTCCATTAAAGAAGATATGCAGATGGAAAATAAGCAAATAAAAATTTTTAACTTCTTCAAGAATTCTTTGCCTAGACCAATGTCTGAAAGGGTCTTCCCAACATCCTCTTCTAGGATTCTTAAGGTTTCCTGCCTTAGGATTAGATCTGTTAACCATCTTGAGTGTATTTTTGTGAGAGGTGAGAGGTAGGGATCCAGTTTCATTTTTCTGCATGTAGCGATCCAGTTTTCCCAGCACCATTTATTGAAGAGAGATTCTTTTCCCCAATGTATATTTTTGTCTGGTTTATCAAAGATTAGGTTACCATATGCAGATGGTTTCATCTCTCGATTCTCAGTCATGTTCAAAAGATCAATGCTTCTGTTCTTGTGCCAATCCATACTGATTTGATTATTATTGCTTTACAATACAACTTGAAGTCGGGAAGACTGATGCCTCCCAGTTTGTTCTTTTTGCTTAAGATTGCTTTGGCTATACGGGGTCTTTTCTGGTTCCATACAAAGTGAAGAATTATTTTTTCTGGGTCTGTAAAGAATGAAGATGGTACTTTGATGGGGATTGCATTTATTCTGTAGATCACTTTAGGTAATATAGACATTTTAACAATATTGATTCTACCAATCCATGAACAAGGCAGATTT
>CAUYRT010007235.1:0-16742 GCA_963574885.1 Lepilemur ruficaudatus
ATAAAAATATCTGAACTTCATTGGGATATGGAGTGATCACTCTGTGATCCTCACCATGCACATGGTAAATAAACCTTTTTCTTATTAATCTGCCTTAATTGTGAGTTGATCTTTCAGTGAATTTTCAGGGTAAAGGGGAAGTTTCCTCTCACCGCTTCACAGGAAAGGTGTTGAGTCAGTTCTCTATGCTTTTCATGGTGGTGTGCCAGTTAAAGAAGGGTAGTTCCTATTGTTGCCGCTATCAAATGACCTGAAGTCCCAAAATAAAAACGCCCCATCTTCCATCTTGTAATATTTGTTTCCTCAACAAGCATTCCTGCATCTAGATTTTTCTGTGGCACATTAATCCCAGAATTTATAATCAACACTGGGACACTTTTGTGAGTTAAAAGGGGGACTATTAGTAATACTTACACCAAGAAAACAGGTATAAACTGAGATTATTGAGGTAACTAGGACACAGGTCACCTTAACCTTTGGGGAAGAGCATCTGTTTTACTGTTCTCTATTTCCTACTCTCTAATCCCCAGGAATGCCCTGTTGTGTCTCTTCTTATCTTTGTTCTTCTACTTTTCCTGTGATTACACTCACCTTAGTCATACTCTCATCCTACTGCCCTCATGAAAAGGAATGAATGAGGCTGTTCAATCTTCTTTCAAAAAATTCTGAGCATTAGCTTATTTATCCAATTAAGTATTAAAATTTAAATCACTTATTTTTTGCCAGTGATTGGTGATCCAATTCTAAATTAAGTTCAACCTTTGCCTTAAGGCATTCTTGAGATGGGGGGAAAAAAAACATAACTACGTAAGTGAGAAGAGATGTAAAAATAATATACTACGGGAACAGAGAGGAAAGAAACTAATCTCAATTGCACAGTCCTAGGGGGACTTCCTAGAGAAAATGACGTCTATGTAATTAAAGATGAGTAAAAACTGTCCAGAAAGAGAACATTCTAAATAATGGAAACAAATACTTTGTATCCAAGTTTTAAAATTTTGAAGGCTGGATACAGCAAAGCTGTTTTTGCAATTTGTTCCAGTGATCATGTCAGTTTCAGGGAAGAAAATCTTTCTGAAACTCTACTGGATTCCTTTCTGATATCAGTAGTCGTATAACATATTAAAATAATAGTCCTATTGGCTTAATGCCAATGTAACAGAGAAAAATGGCCTGGAAAAAAATGGCAAAATATGATTTTGTTATCTTTAAAACTTCTACCACTCTTTTTGGGAACTGAGGCCTGCATCCCTGCCATGGGCAGGTGGTCAAGAGGAGTAGGGGAATGTCTTTTGTTCTTTGTGTTACAAGAGATAGCTCAGGTGAATTGTGGCTCCATTCCAGGACCAGTGCCTGGCTGGCAGAGGTCTGGGTGGGTCTCCCACATATGCAGAGGTCATGGCTTTGTCTTCGGCATAAATGGGACAATTAGAATCATGAATGACAAGAGCCTAGAACTGAGGGTGCTCCCTTTAAAAGCTCTGTATTTCTGCTTATGGACGGGAGCTTGGATTATGAGACCATAGTCTACCATTTTCCTCCATTGCCAGTCAAGTAATAAACTTCTCTTTCCTTCTCCTCAAACCACTTGTTCTTCTGATGTGGCCTTGAGGCCAAGTGCCAAGCTTTCAGTAACACTAAGAAAGAGAATTGAGCAGAATGTATATCACAACCTTTGTGCAAAATACTGATCAAAATAATTTTAATATATTCTTCTAAACTGTAAGCTATAGTCTTGCAAGCAAATGCAAAGTATGAAAAAATGAGCAAACAAAAACAAAACAAGACAAAACTCTCTACCTTTTTTTTCCTGATTGTGATGATGATGATGACAGTGACTGAATCAGTTTATCTGTGTATCTGTGGTGGCGAAATATGATGGTACTGGAGACAGGCTGTCAGAGTTTGAAACCTAACCTACTTCTTATGAGCTGTGACTTTAATCAAGTTAATTAAAGCTTGTATGTCTCAGTTTCCTTATCTGTAAAGTGAGGAATAAGAATAGCTTTTTAATATGATAGTAGAGAAGATTAAATGAGTTAATATCTTAAGGTTTTTAGGAACTGTGCCTATCATATATAAAGTATTAATTAATTAATGACTACTATGAGAAATGATATCAAATTACTTGCCAACTGTTGTGCTGTACTAACTGAACATACTAGTTGAATCCTGTATCATTAATTTATTAATGATTATGATGACAATGATGGTGATGATGTCAACGATCATACCCTTTACTGGGTGACTTCTATTACCATACATGTTGGAACCTGTTTGACATTGAATTTTCTCATAACCAGATCCTAATACAAGGAGTTGAGTACAAGTACTTTATTTGGAAGATGATCAAGGGAGCATAAGTGTTGGATAAGAGAAAGTAAGGGAGATTAGAAAAAGGCCAATAACATGTGTTAATGAGTAGTTACCACTAAGTTCAGTCCTGCTTGGGACCCTATGAGAAACTAAGTGATACATATCTCAAAATTGCTTCCTACACCCATAATTGGAAGACTCCTTATACCCATAATTGGAAGACTGGGACATTTGCTCACTGACTTTTACTCCAATATGGTTCAAGATTGCCTCTGGGAGCACTATACTTCCCTGCATTTCTACAATGCAAGAGATCAACATTATTGAATTGTACTCACCTGGAATCAATAAAAACTCATCCAATTTATCCAGAATGCCCCAGAAACTGAAATAATTTATTACATGGTAGAGGAGGTACATAAATAACATCATGAAACTCAAAACAATTCCAAATAAGTATTCTGACCATTCAGTTTTCCCATGAAGCAGCTCAACATAGGAATACTTTTGAGCACATACCCAGAAAATGTTAGTTATCACTACTGTCACAGAAGAGAACAGACATGGAAATGGTCCTTCTATAGCAACATCATACATTTTCCCTAAATTATATGTAGGTTACATAGTCCTTTGTCTCCAGTAGATATTCGTCTAAAACTTTTTTAAAGAATTGGCCATTTTTAAATGTCCTCAGTCATCTTTGTTTTTTTCTTGTTTCCTCTTCTTTAATAGGTGATGACCTACCTGAGTGGAAAAAAGAGGTTTCTTTCATGTGTCACTACACAACATAGCAAGTTCCTAGCATGCTATATTTAAGTCAAGGAGAAAAGAAGGATGGGAGCAACATAGATCACAAAGGAGAGATAGTATTTAAAAATAATGTCTGACATTTATTCAGTGCTTTATACCTGTCAAGTACTCCATATTTGTTTTTTAATTTCATCATGTTAATCTTATGTAAGCTTTATTAGCTCTACTTTATGAGTGAGATATTTGAGGCTTGAATAGAATAAATAATAAGCACAAGTTTTCACAGCTAGAAAACATCAGAGCCTGAACTTGAAATTTTGTCTATTTCCTTTCAAAAATCCAAACATTTATACAATATTTTATGCTGCCTCTGAAGAAAGGAAGGGGAAAAGGGAAGAAAGAAAAAAGAGTGGAGAAGGGAATAAGGAAAATAAAGGAAGGAAAGAGGAATGGGAGGAAAGACAGAGGGGAGGATTAGAGGATCAATTCTGAATTTGTCATGGTAATGTTTGCCTTTATGTGAGTAGCTGTCATAGTCTTCATTGCTACTTTTTACATATAAACTGAATTGGTCTCAGAAGAAATCATGCAGAAATAAGAGAAGCAGTTTCCCAAAATACTGTCTTGGTGTTAGTTAAGAGGAATTTTGTGACTTATTTATCTCTGGGATAAAATATGATTTATTTATTTGATAAAAATCAAAATTAGAATTACATGGTCAGTTAATTAGGCAAGGATCATGGCATCAGAAAGAAAAAAAACCTAATCAACCAAGGAGTTAAGATAGAAATAATTTCAGATTTGTGTCTAATAGTTTAGCTGTAGGATTGTTTTGCTAAATTTCTGGCCAAAAGGAGATCAAAGAGTTCCAAGTGCTCAATTCTTTTCCAGAGTTTAAAAGTTGCCTGTTTCACACTATTTCCTGTCATAGGATGATTTATTATTTTAATTTTCAACACAAATTTTAGCATTTTCAGGAAAGGCACTTCAGCAAGACCTGCATTTGGGGTTTGTTTTTCTCCAAACCTCATTATGACTTAAGGATATTTATTTTATCAGAGAAATAAAGCAAATCCAATGTTTTTCAGAGTGGATAAGTGTTTCAAGTGTCATCATACCTTTAGTACTTCATGATAAGTGCACCATGTCCACTGCCTGAGATAATATGGAAAGCTTAAAACCTTTTCTTTTAAGAAATTATTCAGACTCTATGGGTCAGATTCTTTAAGGTCTAGATATATTTGCATATAATTCTTTAGAAATCAGTTTCTCTTCATAATAAAGATCAGACATTAAGAAAAAATCTCCACTCTTGTAGTTATCACTACATAAAACCATAATATAAATTTTTAGTTGAAGGAAAGGAAAAAAAAAAAGTAAAAAGAGGCAGAGCAATAAAGAAATATACAGGTAAAGATGTAAACATGACTTTTTGTAGATGATTTCACTGTCTTCCAAAAATTGCAAAAAATGGCTTTATGGAGATAACTTCACTCATTGAGAAGAAAAAGACAATTAAAAATATCCCAAAATGTGCACAAAATACCGCTCTCTCTCCTTCAATACTACCCTAAGTCCTTGCTTTGAGGAATGACACAGGGTATCTGGATAATGGATTTTTCAATAATTATGCAAGCTATGTACATTTATTGATTTCATAAACATTTACTGAGTACCTTCTAGAGAGCAGGGAATGAATATAAAGTGTACTTACTCTCCTGTAAGGCAGATATTCTATACTCTTTATGTGGAAGATGGGTTTAAAAGTCATGAAACTTTCTTAAAAGCCTATATTGAGTGCACAGTGGAGCAGGTTCAGATGTTTTCTTGTTATATGTTTACTTGTTTGACTCCACTTTCATAATTTTTTTCACACAGATGTTGAATTGTCCATTGATTGAAAGGGTTAGGGTTCAGTCTCTCCATAACAACTGCAACTGAGGAGGTCAACTATGAGTGATAAAGATGGCTTAAGTGAATCTGTTCATTTCTGCTGAAAGTATGAATTCAATTCCTCCCAGTCTCAGTGGTGTTCATAAAATAATAAGGGAGCTATGGAACTCTTAGACAATAGTTAACAATTATTATCTTTAAGTGTTTCTTAGGAAACTCACTGAGGTGGGTCAAGGGCATGAACACAGAAGGAAGCAATAAGGATGAAAAACTTAAAATACAATGTGAAAACTACAGACAAAATGTTCTCTGCTCTTAGCTTTAGTGAGAACACATAAGTGAAAGTGGTATAGTAAAAAAGCATTTGGTGGCAATGGAGAGAAGGGCTACTTTTGCTGTTTAAATCTTGTTAAGGTATTGCAGTGCCCTAAGGCACAAACTATACAAGAAATGACTTCCTAAGGGATTCTTTAAAGGCATATGTTGCTGAGATTTAACAGAAAGAAAAATATTCTAAACATCCTCTTCATCTGTGCCTCAGGAAAAAAATTCAAAGCTAATATACAACATTGTCATGGATTAAGTCCATATGCCATGTTTCTTTGTGAACTTAATCTCTTAATCAGTTTCTTGTCAGAAAGATTATAAAATTTTTAGTGTTATTTTAGAAAGATTTTTCCAATTATCTACTTAATCAGAAAGACAAATATCAGGAAAGCTATAACCACACAAAGCATTAAACATGATGTATTTGTGTTACACTACGTGCATCTGAGAATAGTATCATATTACAGAAACTCTCATGCCAATTTAAAATGGGCTAAACTTTTCATTTGAAAGTAAAGAAGCCATATATTAATATTAGAAAGAAAATATTTCAGAAAAAAATATAACATTCAATTTGGTACTTCATACATTTATTTATTTGACTGAGGAAAAGCATTTCTGAGAGAATAGACTTTGGATTGCAAAGAAATACAATTATAATGAAAATAAACATGAACTAAACTGATAACTACTGACTCGGTAGCTAAAATGAATGACGAAGTTACAGTGGATGGACTTTGGAGGCAGGCTGCCTTGATTTGGATATCAGGTTTGCCTACTATGAGGTGCATGACTTTAGGCAAGTTACTAAACCTCTTTGCTTCATTGTGCCATCTGTAAAATAGAAAATAACAGGAGCATGGATTTCATGTTGTGGTATTCAGCCACTTAGTAGAGTGGTTAGCATAAGCGAGTCTCATGTAAGAAGTTGTTGTTGTTGCTGTTATTTTCTAAGAATTGTGCTCAGAGTGGGCAACCAAGACCGATGTTGGAAGATCACTGGGAAGTGGGAGAGTGAATGTAATAAGAGTAGAAATCAATGAAATATTTGCCCATGTGGTGGGCAAATGAAAAAACTCATTGGCAAATTCAGTTAATTTGTGACACACACACATACATATGTATGCATAAATCAGTGCATCTTTAAGATACTAGAAGAAAATATATATATATAAACTATAGAAATCAGTTTAAGATGTCAAAATAAATTTTCCTGAAAAAAGGAAAATTTGGAAAAAAGCTAAGAGTAGCTAAAATAGTAGTAAAAATATATATGTTTTATAATACAAAGATGTGCATGAAAGTTTAATTCTCTATTGACTTTGATAAAGTGTTTGCATTTAAGGTACAAGAATAGTTGCTGCTACTTTATTTTCCATTATCCATTGTTGTTATCTTCCTAAAAATGGAAGACTCAGACAAGTTGTTTTCAGAGCCCCACTCAAAATCATTCAAAAGGACATTTTCTCTTCCTTCCTAAACAAAAACATTTGATACAAAATTGTTACCAGAGCATTCAGAGGAAATGGGGAGAAAGGGGACAGAAAGAGAAATGAGAGAGGAATGGAGGTGACTTCAGACAAAATGATTGAATCTGTACGTAATACGATAGAAATATTTTCCTCAATCCTTGAGAAGATCGCAAATGAATCCAGGGTAGCAGAGACTGAAAATAGCTTTGAAGTTATCAGGACACTGGGTAAAATAAATACTCATGTTATCAATCAAAGGACAACAGAAAGAATCATTCAATAAGCAAATGAAATTTTGCTCAAAACGAAAGCTTCTCAACATAATTAACATGGAATTAAAATTAACTGTCTAAACGAGTGGTGGCCTTTATCATTTCTCAAAAGTTAAATAAAGCCTAGTTTAAATAAGCACTTGATTTGAGATTTCATTTCAGTTTTAGCGTGACCTTTGTTAGGGATGTTTAAAATAGCATCACATGGAGAAAGGATGAACAGTGTTGAACTTTATTTTTTTTTAAGACAATATAATTATATCTCTAATCATCTCAAAGGTAGAACTAAGGTAATTCAAAGTGGAACATTGTGATCTTTTTACAGATGGAGGAGACATTTGTGCTACATTACCCAAGTTGATGCCCTTGAAACTTGACCAAGGAAAAGTCACTTTCTCGGGGGGGTAAAAACATTATTCATGTGAAGGTAGTCCAGCATCTCATTTTTTACAGCTGTAGATCTTAATGGCAATGACATTAGGATAAGGTTCTAATCTAGCACATTGTGTCCAATTATTTCTTTTTTTATTTCAGAATATTATGGGGGTACAAACGTTTTAGTTACATAATTTGCTTTTGTACCCTCTGAGTCAAGGTTATAAGTGTGCCTATCACCCAGATAGTGTGCATTGTACCCATTAGAATTTACCCGTCCCCTCCTCCCCTCTCTTGCCTGCTTGATTTCTGATGAATGTTATTTCCATACGTGTACATAAGAAATGTGATGCTGTGGAACTTTCTGGTTTGAATGGACAAGTACAACTGGTACCTGCATTCCCTGGAAAATATTACCTTCGCCTTTTTTCTTGTTTGCTTGTTTGTTTGTTTCCCAAACTCTCCTGCATCTATTCTTTATGACTAATTTGATGGCTTGGGGAGTCATAACATTTGCTGTTTCTAGAAATTGTTTTTTTGAGGACTTTCAAGTGAGTCTTCTGTTCTCAATCTAATGGAAACATGTCTGCTATTTGTTTTAAAAACAACTTTGGAAAAAACATACACTTGAAAACTTAGGACTGCAGTGCTCCTAAAAAAAGCCATCTTCCAAATGATAGATGAGATGTTTAAATAACTTCTCCAAGGTGGAAAAACACAGAGTTTAATTAAAGTTCATGGAAAAATTAAAAAAGAAGTTTTCTAAATAAACGAAAATAAAAACAAAAGATTTTTAAAATGTTACATGCTCCACCAACTAGAACTGTGAAATGCATATATGCAGTCATATACCTGTACTTATGTGCCTACCTATCTATCAACAAAATCTTTGGTTTGACTCACTAGCAGGACTTTACTAGGATGTTTTGGTAAAGAAAGAGTATAGTTTTGTTGTCAAAATGTGCTGTCATGAGTCCAATAGATCAGATGGAGATATGGATTACAAAACGTTCAGATACCTATGGAATGGAACACAGGGTAAGTATACTAGGAAATTGCTGGATAAATTTGATCAAAATATAGCATACTTAAAATATGCTTAAAAATAAAAAAATACTTAAAGTATATCTGTCTTATTCACTCAAAGGTTTGGAGTTGTTTCAAAGCAAATAGTGTTACAAATCAAACTGGAATTCGCTCACTCAGGGCAGTAAAGCCAGACACTGATGCCGACAATTGCAGATGGAGAAAAGGGCATTTATTGCATGGCACCAAGCAAGGAGAATGGGCAGCTAACACTTGAGGCCTGGACTCCCCAGTGGCTTATAAACAAGAAAATAAATAAATAAAGGCAGAAGTACATTTCAGGAAAGCAGAAGTTGCAGGCAAAATCAATGCACAGACGTTATACATTGGTTTAGCCCAAAGAGGTGGGATATCTTGAAGCTGGGCTTACAAGGCATAAGCGGATTCAGAGATTTCTGGTTGCTATAGGTGTGACTCTCTCCAGGTCCCTCAGGAAGAAATTTTAAAGCATTGACCAAAATTATGACCAAAGAATGTTGGTCATAATTCAGTCCTCAGTTCCCCCTTATCTGAGGTCTATGTGATAGCTGAGGGCATTTTTCATTTGGTGGGGTTTCTGAAAAACAACTCAAGAATCAATGTTAAAATATTATTACCTTTTAGTTTCTGTAGGGAGCCAAAACACTGTGACTCTGGCTTGCTTGGGAGACTATTGTTACTATCAGGTTGCTCATGTATGTTTCAAGGCTAGCTAGGTGCCTGGAATTTCCCTTGGAGTGACTCAAGATTCTTTCTTTATTTCCATGCTTGGGGGGCTCAGCAGGCCCCTAAAAGGCCTGCTCAGTCTCAATAGCAGGGGTTCCTGCTCAGTCTCAATAGCAAAGAATTAAAAGAAATACACATATATCAAATAAGAAAAAGAAAATGAACACAAAATACAAACTATGCTCTAAATTTCTGGAATTATTGATTAAGACTAATTTGTAAAGTATGATTTCTCCTTTGTGTTCAGTAATTTAAAAACTAAAGAAAAAGACAGTAACATTTCTTTATTGAGAAAGTATTTTGCGAATATATGTATCCTCGACTATTTAAAACACTTACTGCTTAACATTGGTATGATGAAATAGAACTTCATTATAGTGTATGCTACTTTTACTTTAATTGTGGCACAAAATTGGTGCTTATTGTATGTCAGGTTCTGTTATAAGAACTTTACCTATTGAAACTCATATAATTCTCTCAAGTAACCTGTGAAATAAATACTAATATTATCTTCACTTTATGAAACCTGGGGTACAGAGAGTTTTAGGTTATAATCCTATGTGTAGAACATATTTAAATCCTATAGAGCCAGTGTTCTTAACCACCCTGCCACACTGATTTTTTTAATGTATCATGGATTTAGATATTTCTTTTAAACATTGGAACTATATATGATAAATAAAAAATAGAATATAATACTTCTTGTCACTAAATCAGGTAATTATTACTCATCGAGTAACTATTATACTCCCAAGAAAATATTACAGAATGTGATGGAATGTCTTCCAATATTTACTAAAAGTATGCTGCTCTATATTACTATTATTAAATTTGAATGTTTTGAACATTTATTAGAAGGGAAATTATTTCATTTCCATTTCAACTAATGCAAAGAAAAATTCTATATTAAATATACGTTTCTTGTTTTCATATTTTATTGTCTCAGGGTTATAATCTAATCCAGAAGAACTTGGGCCAAATTTATATAATTTTAACAATAATCAGGCAATTACTTTTGTTATCTACATAAACAACAAATGACTAAAATGATGGCAAGGTCTTTGTGATTTTCCACCTCATAATTTGCTTTTACTTTCATTGCTATTCTGATTTGGCATGCCATAGTGATTATACCATGTGTGCTAAAAACTCATGTGAGGTTTGGCAAATTCATAACTGTATTACCACTCAGTTTTCTCATCTCTGAAATGGGAATGAGAGAATGTGCTCATGGGTAGTTGGAAGGATAATGAGATAGTGTGTGAAAGCACTGTTGCTGCCATATAGGATCATTTAATAAGCCACTATCATTGATTTCATCACTATATTCCCGTTCCTCCTTTTTTTTTGTTTATAAACAATATTTGATATCTCAGATATCCCTATTGCCACAGTGCTTGTAACCTTGGAGTTCTCCATCACTAGCATCTTTCAGTCTTATCACTCACACTTTGTATGAGTATTAAGCACTTACGGTGTTCTAGGCTTGTGTGGAAAGTGCTTGATATATAAAAACCTTGCCTGGTCCTCTTTGCTTTACTGTGTTTGATTTACTAGTTAAATTATGATTCAGGTTAGGCCAATGTATTATAGAGATTCTCAGAAAAAGTGTTACAGAAAAAAAGAACAGGATATTGCTCTTTTCCAGTACATTTCATCTGAGGGCACAGTGGAAAGCTAGGTGACACATCACTGAGTAGCAAGATAAATTTGCTGAACACTCTCTTCCAGTTCTAGTGATACAGATACATAAATTATAGATTACTCCTAAGGAATTTTTCCTGTAAAATTTTCTCTGTCTCATTTGAATTGGCCAGTTTTATGGGTTTCTCAGTTCCCTCTCATTACATCTTTTAATTTCCCAAATCAACATATGACACTTAACAATGCACAGGTGCAAACTATTTGAAATCTCATGAGCTCTTGTTTTGATTAATTCTGTAGAAGGAAATCCCAGTAAGTGTTGAATCTCAGAGATTCTGGCACTTGTATTTGGCACAGAAGTGAACAGCATAATTTGTGTTTATTTCAGATAAACACATACACACAGATAAACATATACACAGGTGTATTTTTTAGAGGAAGCTCTCTAGTTTGGGCAAAAGATTTCTTTTAGATGAAGGAAATAGAAGTAACTTGACCATGACATGTTTGGCTGACTTTTTTGATTTCTCATGAAGCTGAATATAACGTATGTTGGAATTATAGAATCGAGAGAAATGACTGAATATTTCAACATTCCTAAACATAAACTGTGGGAGAAAAGTATCTTTGTATTATGTTTCTTGGTAACTACAGCCATGTGCTAAAAAATGACATTTTGGCCAATGACAGACTGCATATATGATGGAGATCCTATATGATTATATTACCATATTTTTACTGTTCCTTTTCTATGCTTAGATACATTTATATACACAAATCTCATTGTGTTACAATTGCCTACAGTATTCAGCACAGTAACATGCTGCACAGCTCTGTAGTTTAGGAGCAATAGGCTATACCATACAGCCTAGGTGTGTAGTAGACTATACCAGCTAAGTTTGTGTAAGTGCACTCTATGATGTTCACACAATGATGAAATTGTCTAATGACGAATTTCTCAGAATGTATGCCCATTGTTAAGCAACATGTGATTGTATATTCTTTTCTCATTTAATATCTGATGATCTACACAGTTTTGAATCTTTCAATTGATATTCCAGCCTTTCTTATCAAAAATATTCATTTTTATATCAAATGAATATATTGATATTCATATATTGAATATATTGATATTCAATTCACAGTCTGAATTTGAGAATAGCACCTGACTTTATTCTTCTCCTATTTGTGAAGAAGTTGCCATGGAAGAGTGCAGGTGACCAAGGCCAGGGACAAAGCAATCAAAATATCAATTTCATTTCACAAATAAATGAGTTCACGGACACCATGTGAATTATACAGAGACTAGCTCAAAGTGAATGCTAAATATCAGTAATTATTACCAAAAAAACAAGTATCAGCCAGGACTCTCCATGCCTCTTGAGATACAAGTAATAATGCCTGGAATGCCCTAAATTCCACACAGCTTTTGGATATCCAAACCCCTAAAAAGATTTTAAATTTCATATGTGAATATATTATAAATTAACAATGGCTCTAGGTGTTTTAAGTCAAAGGCTATATTTGATTTTTCTTCTATATTCTCTGTTCTCATATTTAAGAGTAGATAGGAGGTATTCAATTAAGTTACATTAATAGTAATATCTAGGTTAAATGCATAATGTCTGTGTGTAGTAACATTTAAGCCAACATTCTTTAAATTGAATTATTAAATAATTATTTAAAAGTGGAGACTTATTTGAAACAATATATTTAGTAAATAAATTTAATGATATGTTATCTATGTATTGTTTCAGTTATGAAAGATAAGTAAGTGCTAGAGATTTACTGTACAACATAGGACTTATGATTAAAAATATTACATACTTAAACATTTGCTAATAGGGTAGATCTTAAGTGATTATACCACAAAAGTTAAAAAAAATAAAAATATTCAAAAAACAGACAAGCAAAACCAAAGGGGTTGAGTTGAATCTTTTAGAAGTTATTGGTAAGTTTATGACATTAATTGTGATGCCAGCTTAGTAGCATTTGTGTATTTATCTCCAAACAAATCAAGTTGTATACATTAAATACCTATATCTTTTTTGACAAATTTATTGAAGTACAATATATCTTTTGTATGTGTATCTCAATAAAGCAGGTTAAAAATTATCAATGTATTAGTGTTACTATCAACTAAGAAAGGTTAACATAAGAAAAAAAACCACAAATTTAAGTTTGGTTTAGTGTCTAATATAAATTATATAGAGAACTATCATGGAGTGTCCGGAAAATGTGACTTAATCATCTAATTAAGTAATTATTACTAGGAAGCAGTAAGTTTTCAGGGTTTTAATGTATAAGGAGAGACATCCAAGAAAGAAAGGTAAACACAGAATAGTTGAAATAAAAAGGGACACTTGGAAAACCCAGAAACTTCCACAGCATGCAAGGGAACCAAAACTGCTTCTTGATCTTAACACTGAAGAGAAAATAGCCCATCTCTCTTACACTGGTTTGCCTACTACTATGAATTATCTTCAGACATCAGTAGGTAGTATATCTTTATTTTCATTTTGGGCAGTGTGAGCACAACAAAGCAGAGAGGCAGGTGGCCTTGTGGTCATATTAGTGACATTTTAGAATCTGAACTCCATTCCCATCCTGTCTTATTCATTTTAGAAAAGAATCACTTTAGTTAAGGGAGAGAAAAATGATACAATACTAAACTTATTAACTTGATATATAAGACAGCTAAAAATCTTAGCCAGTGGACTCCAGATTGTCTGATTTTGGACAGGAACCACAGGGAGAGATACCTTCTGGGGCTGCCTGCCTTAATACAGTGATACATTTTGAGAGTTTACTCTTGCATTTCTTAACTCTATTCCTGTCACTTTATGTGAGAATGTTTTGAACCTACCATCTGCATGTTATAGGCAACATGCACTTCAATAAATTCAATAAAATGTCACACTGGTGTATTTCTGACTCTACCAATAACCAAAATAAGCTATTTTCTGCCATAAATGTGTTTCAGTTTCTCCGGTGGTGAAATATATGAGCTTGCTTTTTACCAGCTGAGAATGATGTTGTGAGTATAGAACATTCTGCTAAAGGTCAGAGAGAGGATATGTCTGATATTTATCCAGTCTGAATTTCAAAAGTTTAGACAGAGACATCTTTTAATTGGATCAAATAGGTTATAGTACTAGTAAATCAATTTGACATCCTTTATGCTAATATAGTGAATTATATAATGTAACAGCAAAAGGATATAATGAACAGGTGAACTTTAAAATCATCCCAGAATAAAGATAAAAAGGATTTTTTTTTGGCTGTTTATCTATATAGCTCATATATAGATATATATATATATATTTCTTCTGCTTCTTCCTCTTCTACTTCAGCATTACCATCACCATCATCCCCACCACAAGACTCAGCATTTGCTAAGTGAAAGCACTAAACAAAAAACAAATTGTAGTTAGGGAAAATTTGTCACATGGTGACATGCATAGGATCTACTCCATTGATGTTTTTATGTTTTATTTTATTCTACTCTTGGGAGAATCTTTAAATTTGGGTTTGATTGGTGATATAGGTGGAATGATAGCTCCCAAATGCTCTAATCCCTGGAACCTACAAATTTGTTACCCTACATGGCAAAAAGGGTTTTGCAGATGTGATTAAGTTATGGACCTGGAAATGGGGAGGTTGTCCTGAATTAAATGGTAGGCCCAACATAATCACAAGTGTCTTTATAAAAGAAAGAGGGAGGCAGGGGAGTCAGGGAAAGAGATGCGACCACAGAAACAGAGGTCGGCTGGAGTGACATGATTGCTGGAAGAGAGCCACGAGCCGAGGAATACGGGAGGCTTCTAGAAGCTGGACAAGGAAAGGAATGGTTTCTCCCCCAGAGCCTCTAGAAAGAAAGCAGCCCTGATAGCACCTTGATTTTAGCCCTGTAATACTCATTTTTTCCCTTTTTACCTCCAGAATGATAGGAAAATAAATTTGTGCTGTTTTAAACACTGAGTTTGTGCGTGTGTGTGTTTTTTTTACAGCAGCAATAGGAACCTAATATAATTGCTGATTAAATTTGAGACCTAAGACAAGATCACATGCTACTCTTAATAAAAAATTATGTAGCTTACATGAGAGTGTCTGTATAATGAATAAACAGGATAGCTAGAGGAATATTTTTCCCTTGTAGAGAAAATCAAATACCATATACATTCTGTCCACAGATGAATTCTTTACCCTCTGACACAATTTAAGAGTCACTATTCCCTTCTCTTTAAACCTTTTTTTTTTTCTCCTCAGCTTTATAGCATGCAACAGAAGGTCAGACTGACCCTCAGAGATAGCAGGATCTAAAGTAGAGACTGCAGTTACCAAAAAGCTTATTAATACGGAGCAGTAAACCTTTCTCAGACACACACTTGGTGATGGACATTTCAGAGACCTATTGGGGGATGGGAACCCTGCAAGTAACATAGTGGTTCAGGAATATGTATTTAATGTCTGAGTTTTGAGCAGCAAATAGAAACCCTAATTAATAAGGTCATTTCATAAAAAAATTTCTTTCTACTGCTGACTGTGGTGGGCCAGAGAAAGGGGGAAACACAAAAGCAATCAGAATACCTTACACAAGCACAGAGGAGACATCACTTCAGCTGAAATGGAAAATATTCTTTCCTGTACCTGGTTTGGAATTTTCAGCAATTTCTTCATTGTGAATGATTAGAGTTTAAAATCAGGATGCTTATTTATTTATCATCTACATCTTATTTTACTCCACAGGTTTGAATCATTTACTATCATTATTTTGATATTCAAATTGTCCCAGATTTGAAGCAGGCCAAATCTGCTACTGTAAAATTGCAGACTTTGTAGAAATCTGCTATTTCCACAAAATAACTGGCTTAGACTCTTTGAAACTGTAAATTCCTTGATAAAAGGAACTCCTTAATAAAAAAGAAATAAGAAATCATTCTAGATTAAAAGAGAATAAAGAGATATGGCATCTGAATATAATGCATATTTAAGATTTTATTTTGCCAAAAAGAACATTATTGAGACAGGTGGGAAAATTTGAACAAGATCTGTAAATTAAGAAACAGTATTTTATTAATGTTAATTTTATGATTTTCATACTTTTATTTTGATTATGTGAGATAACGTTCTTTGGTTTAGGAAATACACCTGAAAGTATTAAGGTAAACAGTCAGAGACATACAACTAAAATGTACTCAAAGTTTCACAAGCTCCAGTGTGGAAAAATGTTAACATTTGGGGACTATTAAAGAGTATTCTGTAACTGTAATATTCTTGCAACTTTTCTCTAAATCTGAAATTTAATAAAAATAAAATTAAATAAAGGAAAATATATATGTATCATTTATAGATTTGTGTATGAAAATAAATTTCAGTAAATTATGGTGTCCATATATCAAGGTAGGGGTTTAGTCATTAAAAACTACTTTTTTTTTATTATTATTTTTTTTTGAGACAGAGTCTCACTCAGTTGCCCCAGCTACAGTGCTGTGGCATCAGCCTCGCCCACAGCAACCTCAAACTCCTGGGCTCAAGCGATCCTTCTGCCTCAACCTCCCTCGTAGCTGGGACTACAGGCATGCGCCACCATTCCCAGCTGATTTTTTCTATATCTTTTTAGTTGTCCAGCTAATTTTTTTCTATTTTTAGTAGAGATGGAGTCTCACTCTTGCTCAGGCTGGTCTTGAACTCCTGGGCTCAAAGGATCCACCTGCCTCAGCCTCCCAGAGTGCTAGAATTACAGGCATGAGCTACCGCGCCCGGCCTAAAAACTACTTCTTTGTGTATGCCTTTGTGTGCATGTGTGTGCATGCTTTGTTAGCTTCTACAACAGCAAAGATTGTGTTCGGCTATAAGTAAGTGAAAGCCCAAATTATAAAACACAAATGAGATAGAAGAA
>CAUYRT010007236.1:0-29921 GCA_963574885.1 Lepilemur ruficaudatus
CGCCCCGTTGGACAACTTTTTGTAGGGAAAATGCTTCCACAACCAGCAGGATGCAGAAAATGCTTTCCAAGAGTTTGTCAAATCCCAAAGCACAGAGTTTTCACTACAGAAATAAACAAACTTATTTCTCATTGGCAAAAATGTGTTGATTGTAATGGTTTCTATTTTGATTAATAAAGATGTGTTTGGGCCTAATTGTGATTTAAAATTCAGGGTTCAAATCTGCCATTATGTTTACAGCAACCCAATACTTTCAAAATATAATGGTAGTATAGGCATAGAATACACATTCCCATTCCATAAGGGAGAAATAGGCAAGAAGAAAGAGGTAACTGGTTCCAAATGAGTCCAAAACCCAACAGGACTAACAATGTTAAACCTTAAAGCTCCAGAATAATTTTCTTTGAGTCCATGAAACACCTCTGGCACATTGGGGAGGGGGCTGGGCCTCCAAGGGCTCAAGCAGTCCCACCCCTTGGCATTTGCTGGGTGCAGACCACACCAAAGCTCTCACAGGTTGGAGCTTCAGGCTACAGTTCTCCCAGGCTGGCATTGAATGTTAGTGGATTTACAGCTCTGGAATCTCAGATGGCTTCACTCAGCACTGCCTTCATGAGGACTCTCTTCAGCTTCTCCATCCATGCAGCAAGACTCTGTCTAAGCCCAAAGGTTGTCCATGACATCTGAAATCTAGGTGAGGGATCTGTGACTCTCCCTCTCTTGCATTCTGTGCACCTGCAAAATTAGCACTATGTGGACACTGCCAATGTTTACTGCTTCTGCCCTTTACAGTGGCAGATTGAGCCACACCTGTGTTTGCTTGAGCCACAGCTGGGGTGGCTAAGGGGTGCTGTGCTGGAACTTAGGGAACAGAGACATTGAGTTGCCTTGAGCAAAAAACCCTTTCTGCCCTCAAGGCCCTAGAATTCTTAGCCTGTGATGGGAGAGGCAGCACTTAAGATGCAAGTGATTTAAGGGTCATTTGTCCATTGTCTTGATGAATAAAACCTGGCTTCCTTCTAGCCATACTGATCTCCTTAAAAATTGTTGGCTTGGCCACAATCTTGTTCTTTAGTTTTTTTGTTTTTTTTGTTTTTTTTTTCCTCCTAAACATGCCTTTTCATTCTTGGCCAGGCTGGGGATTTTCCAAATCCTTATGTTCTGCTTCCCTTTTAACTATAAATTCTGTCTTTATAGTATTTCTCTCTTTTCGCATTTTACTATATGAAATTAAAAGAAGTCACACAGCAACCTGAATGCTTTGCTACTTAGGTATTTCTTCCGCCAAATAGCATAGTTCATCATTCTTAGGACATAGATACAATTTAGCCAAGTTTTTGGCCACTGTATAACAAAGATTGCCTTTACTCCACTTTCCAATACCTAGTTCCTCATTTTCATCTAAGGCCTTAACAAAATTGCTTTTACCATCCATACTTTTTTAACCAAAATTCTGATTACAACCACTTAAGTAATCTCGAACAAGCTTCAGACTTTCCCTATAGCTCTCCTCTTCCTTTGAGTGCTCACCAGAATGGCCCTTAAGGCTCCATTAACAGCAATCTAGTCTTTTACTAGCCTGTTCCTCCAAATTCTTCCAGCCTCCGCCCATCACCCACTTCCAAGGCTACTTCCAAATTTTCAGGTATGTGTTATAGCAACACCCTACCTCTCTGTTAACAATTTCTGTCTTAGTCCTTTTTGTGCTATTCTGATAGAATATCTGAGACTGGGTAATTTTTTCTTTTTTCCAACAATCTGAATGAGCTTGGAAGAATGGATAATTTAAAATGAACAAAATTTAACCACTCCACCTACCCTTGAACAGGAACTTTTCAAAAGAAGACAGACTGATGGCCAACAAACATGAAAAAATCCTCAACATCTCTAATCATCAGGGAAATGGAAATCAAAACCACAATGAAATATCACTTATCTCCAGTGATAATGGCCTTTATCAAAAAGTCCCAAAACAATAAATGTTGGTGTGGATGTGGAGAGATCCACTCTCATACACTATCATACACTGCTGGTGGGACTGCAAACTATTTCAACCTCTGTGGAAAGTAATATGGAGATACTTCAAAGAGCTCCAAGTAGAACTATCATTTGATCCAGCAATCTCATTACTTGGCAGCTACCCAAACGAAAAGAAGACATTCTATAAAAAAGACATCTGCACCAGAATGTTTATATCAGCACAATTCACAATTGCAAAGATGTGGAAACCACCCAAATGCCCATCAATACATGAGTGGATTAATAAAATGTGGTATATGTATACCATGGAGTTCTACTCAGCCAAAAAAACAATGGTGATCTAGCACCTCTTGTATTATCCTGTATAGAGCCGGAGCCCAGTTTACTAAGTGAAGTATCACAAGAATGGAAAAACAAGCACTACATGCACTAATCATCAAGTTGGCATTAACTGATCAACACCTCAGTGCACATATAGTAATAACATTCATTGGGTATTGGGCAGATGCGAGGGAGAAGAAAGGGGTGGGTGTATTCACACCTAATGGGTACGGTGCTTACCCTCTGGGGGATGGACATGCTTGAAGCTCTGACTTTGGTGGGGCAAAGGCAATATATGTAACCTAAACATTTGTATCCCAGTAATATGCTGAAATAAAAAAGTTAAAAAAATTTTAAAAAGATAAAATGAACGGAAATTATTGGCTCATAGTTTTGGGATGTAAGAAGTCCAACATCAAGGTAACAGACATCTGTAAAGGGTCTTCTCCGTGCATCATCCCACAGTGGAAGGCAAGAAAGCTAGAGGAGAGAAGGTAAGATGGGGCTGAACTCCCTGTTTCATAATGGCATTAATCCCCCCCCCGAGGGTAAAGCACTCATGACTTAATCACTCCCAAAGGTCTCACCTGTTACAATGGCAATGAAATTTCATCATGAGTTTTAGAGTAAGTATTCAAGCCATAGCACGGACATAATACTAGTTTTAAAAAGCATAGGTATTATGCACACACACAAAAAGATAAATTAGACAAATAAGCCTGGAAAAATGGAGTCAAACAAAACTAAATTATTTTCTGCAGAAGTTTTGAGAACCTTTAATATTATCAGAATCTTTAATATGCTCTTTGCAAATCCTCTAAAGCCATATTTGAATACAGAAGCCACTTTTCATTGAATGCTTATTATTGCCTCATGAGACTAATGTTACTTGGAATATAGTTAAGGAATTCAGAACTAGAATTATTGTAAAAGATATCTGTTATGTCAAAGTTATAATGAATTCATCAAAGTTCTGCTTGAAATACTACAATTATATATAATTTGACACTTAAGTTTCAAAAATAGTGGTATCCCAAAGACATTTCTATGTGGTTATATTCTATTTAAATTGCAGAATATAAGGCTTATTTTAAATTGTATCATGATAAAATATATTAATAGCTACAGATTCAGAATCAAAATAAACATACTACTTGAGTTTTTCAGTAATGAGTCTAATCCTAATTACTCAGTCTTCATTTTATTTGTATATAGCATTCATTTTTAAGTAATCATAATGTAACACATACAGTGTAAATAGTATTATTTAATAATCATGGTTTACTGGCTAAGTATTATCAGCAGATTCATGTAAACTTGATATCATAAAAATGTTATTCAATGTAATTTAAATTCTGATTAGGTTAAGCAATTAGTACAGATCAAATTTAGTCTTCAACATAATGCTTAGGTCTGGCATATATGGATTAACTACTTTAAATGATATTTCCTAATTTTCTGTCTGTTTTGAGGTCTAATGGCAATCTAAACAAGATAACATAATAATTATCAGAAAGCCGACCCATTGCTGGTTTTTAAAGAAGAATGTAGAAATTGCTATAATAGGCTAAACCCATTTTGTGAATAGTCACAGAGTTTCTGCTGGGTATGAAATAATCTTAACTATTATACAAGCTAGTTAAAATCATTAACACATTTCTTTTAATATTCGTAGATTTAGTTAAAATGGAAGAAAATCAGTTATAGAGTGTCTTATTCTGCTTTTTCTAAGCATTAATTTATTCAATTGACCCTTTCCACCTGCTTTTGTAACAGAAGAAGAATGCATCATCATCATTAATTTGTTTCTGAATTTTAAAGTAACCAAACTTTACTTTCTAAGTTGCATGATATATGTTATGAATGTTAAATTACAAAATTTATATATTTGAGTGTACATTATAAAATAGGCTTAATAAAATCTAATTTCAAACTCTCTATTTCAGAATTCAGCTCTATTTTTAGTGGCCTATAACACCTCAAGTTAACTGTAAAGTATGTGCATTTCACTACTTGTTAGCACCTGGGAAAGTGGCTTCTTCAGATGGAATGTAATTCTGGTAAAGATGCTATGAACATTGTTGAAATGACAACACAGGATTTAGACTATTGCATAAACTTAGGTGATAAAGCAATGGCAGGGTTTGAGATGATTGACCCCAATTTTGAAAGTTCTACTTGGAGTAAAATGCTATCAAACTGCATTGCATGCTATAGAGAAATCTTTCGTGAAAGACAGAATCAGTCAATGCAGCAAATTTCATTATTTTCTCATTTTAGGAAATTACCATAGCCACCCCAACCTTCAGCAGTCACCATCCTGGTAAGTCAGCAGCCATCAACATCTAGGTATGACTCTTTACCAGAAAAATTATTTCCACCTCGGCTGAGATGATAGTTATCATTTTCTAGCAATAAAGTATTTTATTAAGGTTTGCATAGTTTTTAAAATGTAATGTTATTGCATGGTTAATAGACTACAGTATACTGTAAACATAAATTGTATGTGCACTGGGAAGCCAAATAATTTGTGTGGCTCTCTTTATTACAATATTCATTTTATTGCTGTTGTGTGGAACTGGACCCACAATATCTTCAAGATATACCTGTATATAAATAGATTTATTATAAGGAATGACTCAGGCAGTTATGGAGGCTGATGATTCCAAAATTTCTAGAGCCAATGTCGCAGTTTAAGTCCAAAGTCTAGCAGGCTACTGTAGAACCAAGAGAGCTGATGTCTCAGTTCAAAGGGTGTCAAGCTGGAAATGCTGTGTGTAGTTCAAAGGCTGTAAGGAAGAGAATTCTCTCTTCCTAGGGGGTGGGTCAGCCTGTGTTCTATTAAAGCATTCAATGGATTGTATAAGGACCATCCACATTATGGAGGAAAATCTGCTTTACCCATCCTACCAATTTAATGTTAATCTCATGCAAGAAGACCCTCACAGAAACACCTAGAATAATCTTTGACTGAATATCTGTGTCAAGTTGACACATACAATCAACCACCACCGTCCTTAAAATAGAAGGTGGCTAATTAAAAGGCAGAAAAATAAATAAAAGACAATACAAAAAGTAAAGCAAGTGATTCAAAAAAACCCCAAAAGATATTTTTAAAAGGATTAATAAAATAAATAAACATGAAAAATTCTGATACAAACAAGGATGGTCAAATAAAATATTTGGAATGAAAAAGTGACAAAATGTTGTGATGGATAACTTTATGTGTAAGCTTGGCTAGACCACAATACCCAGATATTTTGTCAAATATTAGTCTAGATGTTATCATAAAGGTATTTTTTAGATAAGCTTAACATTTAAATCAGTAAACATTGAGTAAACCAGATTATCCGCCACAATATGAGTGGGCCTCATGCAATCAGTTGAAGGCCTTAAAAAAAAAATACTGAGTTTCTGCCTCTAGACAGCCTCCAGATATCCTTTGGACTCCAGCTGTAACATCACCTCTTCCCTGGTTCTCCAGCTTGCTGTCCTACTCTGCAGATTTTAGACTTCACAGACTCCACAGTCACCTTAGCCAATTTTTAAAAATACATCTTCCTCTCTATATAATATCCTATATAGTTCTGTTTCTTTAGAGAACCCTGAGAAATATAATATAAAAAATATGCATTGTAATGAAATCATAAGAAAAATATGGAAGCAATTTAATGTTGTAAATATGATAAATTAGACAATGTATGCTTAGAAAAATATGAATTACTAAAATTTATTTAACACAAAATGAAAAAATATGAAAATACCATTAACCATTGGAAACATTATATTGTTAATCATATATCTACACTCTATCTGCACTACCCCCCTATAAATGATTCTAGACTCATATAAGAAATGTTTGAGATTAAAGAAGATCAAGGAACAGAAAAAGAAGAAAAGATCCAAACTCATTTGGTACTAAAAATTGTGGACTTATCTAACTTGTGAACATATATGTAAAAAGCTAAAGAAATAATGCCAAACTGAAAATCATTGTTTACATGTGTGTCCAGGTGGGGTTTATTCCAGAAATACAAAACTATTTCAAAATAATAAAAAAAAATTACCAATGTAGTTTACCAATTAACAGGATAGAAAGGAAATAAAACATAATCTTAACAGAGGCAGAAAGAGCAGTTTTCAATGTTTATACTTATGAAAAAAAAATTGTATTAGCAAACCAGAAATAGTCAGAAACTACCTTAACTGATAATGGGCACCTATCAAAAATTCTGTAACAAACATCACCACTAATAGTATAAAATTGTAAGCATTACCATTAAAATTTATATTAAGACAAGATCATTGTCCATGTTTACTATAACTATTTCAAACTATGCTGGAATTTGTAGGCAATGTAATAAGAAAAGAAAACAAACAGCATATGGATTTGAAAGATCTGTTTTGGTGAAAGAAAGAGCATTACTTTTTTTGTAGATTATATGTCTGAATAAAGAACCCAAGAAAATTCATAGCTAATCTGAACTACTAAGACAGTTCACATGTTGGCTAGACATGTTATCAACATGCAAAAATCAATAGTTTTTTAATTTATAAAAATTAATCAAGTAGACAGTGTAACAGGAAAAATAAATGCTTTCTACAAAATCAATATATTTGGAAATTCTCCACCAAAACTATATAAGACACAAAAAGAATATTATGAAATATAATTGAATGAAATAAGATAAGCAAATTAAATATTAAACTGTGGAAAGAGAATATTATAAAGCTGTTAATTCTGCTTAAATTAATAAAAATCCAACCTTAAGCTCAAGAGAAACTAAAGAAATGTATTCTAAAATTAATATTGAACATCCTCTATGATCTGAAATTTTACCCCTAGGTATTTACTGAAGAGAAATGAAAGCATGTCCTCACAAAATATTCACAGCAAATTTATTCATAATAATAGCCAAAAATTGGGAACAAACTAGGTCTATTAATAGAAGAATGGATAAACTCTTGTATTAATACAATTAATTATTATTCAAAAATTTAAAGGAATTGCCTAATGATACTTGCAACAACACAGATGAATCTCAAAAATATTATACTGAGTGAAAGAAACCTTACACAGTAGAGTACATATAATCCCGTTTATATGAAATTCTAGAAAAGACAAAACTAACATAAGTGTGAAAAAACTAAATAAAAATAGACTACTTCTGTGAAGGATAGGAGAGTGTGTTAACTGGAAAAGATAACATTCTAGGGTGATGGTAATGTTATATAGATGAGGTGTGGATTATACAGATGCATGCATTAATAAATTTGAGGTCTGTGCACTTAAGAATTTTACATTTTATTGTATCTAAATTTTACATCAGGGAGAGGGGCAAGATGACAGATGAAAAAACTGACAGCCAGAGTGTCTCTGCAAGAAAGATAGATTTTAGAAGAAAGTGAAAACAATAAACAGACAAACAGATGAGGGTCAGAAGGAAGGGTGCTTGACACTACAGGAGACTCCACAGGAAGAAGCTGTGGAGGAGAACTGGAAGCAGAAAGGCCTCCGAGAGGCTTGGAGACCAGCGACAAGGGTAGGTGGAGCAGTTAAATTTCACCTCCTTTGCATCTCAGACTACTGGTGGGCTCCTGAGCAGTTGGAAAGACCTGCCAAAACCAGCCCAGAGACTACTGCCAACAGTGGGAGGTGACCCTCTTGCAGACAGGGTACCAGGCTCGCAGCTCTCTTGGGGCACCTCTTAGCCCACAGACCCAAACCAATTGGCAGGAGCCATATTGCTTCATCCTCCCCTTCCCCTTCCCTACCCACACCGGCCAAGACAGACAATTTAGCCACCATTTGGAGGCATCCGTACGAAATGGAACCTTTCCTTTTGGAGCCCTACAGTGAACTGAGGAGTACTCAGACTATGAGCTCCCTACCTGCCAGCCCTCCCAGGTGCTGCTTGCATGGTGACTCCAGGAAAGCAGAGCAAATTCTGAGGCACAGAGAAATTGGTCCAGCTTGAGCATCCCGTGGATGACTTGAGACCAGCACTCATCTCCCTGCAAGGTCAGGAATTGATCTCTGGGGCTTAGGGGACAGGCCTGCAGACCAGATTCCATGCACCCAGGTCTCGATCACATTGCCCACAGGCACAGAAGGGATACTTGTGAACAAGCCTACTGAGGTGTGCGGCACTCAGGGGCAGATCAGTGTGCTTGACGAGTGACCCTCATCCCACAGGAGGGCTGTGCTTCCAGCTCAGGCTGCAATCCTGGGCAAGGAACCTCCCAGCTTACATCACAGCCAGGGGAGATCTGCTGGCTTGAGGTTCTGCCTGCTGACAGGGGCCCAGGAGAAACTGTAGAATAGGGGAGGGTAGAAAGGAGCGAGGCCTGCTCCAGACCTCAGGTCTCAGACAGCCACCCCACCACACAGGCAGAATTTTCAGCTGAGTGAGGCCATTTCAGCCCCCCCCCCAGGTAGCTTTGCCCAGAATCAGAGAACATACCTTTGACTCCTGCTAACATTTGTGGAGCTTGAGGGCAGGCTCACCCAACCCAGCTCTGCCCAGCCTCACTCCCCGACCTGTCCCCACTGAGGTGGAGAATAAGGACAAACCTGGAAATCTCAGGGCCCCACCCACCACCTGAGGCACTAGAGTGCCTCTCCAGAGGAATAAGAGCTGGTTACAGGACCCAAAAACAACACTGCAGCTTGCCTCTGCCATCAAACACCACCTACTGATGGAGATCAATTTGCACAAGCTTTTACTGCATCTACTGACTAATTATACAGGGTATAGTTGAATCTCACCCACAAACACCACCTACTGGCTTAAAGATTAAACAGGGCGTGTCATTATCCAAATGAAAATCTAAAGGTAAGAAGCAACAGCTGATCCATATGGAAAGGAATCAGTGAAAGAACTCTGGAAGTATGAAGAATCAAATGAAAAGCACACCCCCAAAGGGGAACACCAGCTCTCTACCAATGGACATCAATCAAATTCAGAACATTAAAATGAGAGAAGAATTTCAAACATGGATTGTAAGAAAACTCAACGATATGCAAGAGAATGGATAACCAAAATGGATAGCCAGAACAACAACAACAACAAAAAATCCAGGACTTGGAAGAAAAATTCACTAAAGAAATTGAAATATTAGAGAAAAATCAAACCAAACTTCTGGAAATGAAGAATTTATTCAAGGAATTACAAAACACAGTGGAAAGCCATAGGAACAGGGTAGATCAAATAAAAGAAAGAATCTCAAGGATTGAAGATGATACCTTTCAATTAAATAAGTCAGTCACAGAGATAGCGCAGAAATATCAGAGTAAAGAGCAAAGCCTACGAGAAATGTGGAATAATGTGAAGAGACATAATGTGAATCATAGGTATCCCTGAGGGTGAAGAAGAAAATACACAAGGGTTAGATAAGTTATTTGAGGATATAATAAAGCAAAACTTCCCAGGCCTTGCTAAAAATCTAGATGTCCAGGTACAAGAAGCTCAAAGGACTCCTGGGAGATTCATCGAAAACAAGAAGACACCATGACACACAGTCATCAGACTGATCAAAATAACCACCAAGGAGGCCCTCCTATGAGCTGTAAGGTGAAAGAAGCTGGTAACCTACAAAGGAAAACCCATCAGAATAACAGCAGACTTCTCATTTGAGACCTTACAAGAAAGAAGAGACTGGGACCATATTCTTACTCTTTTGAAACAGAATAATAGCCAACCTAGAATCTTGTACCCTGAAAAGTGAAGTTTCATACACTAACGAGAAATAAAGACATTCTCAGACAAGCAAAGACTGAGAGAATTCACCAAGACAAGACCTGCCCTCCAGGAAGTACTCAAAACAGTGTCACACACAGATCAGCACAATAAACACTCACCAAGGTAAAATTATCCAAAAGCTAAAAGTCAAAGTCCAGATACCACAATGGCACAAGAGAGTAAAAAAAGCAACAAAGTTTAATTTGACAGGATGAAAAGAAATCTTCCCCACTTATCAATTCTCTCAGTCAATGTGAATGCCTTGAACTACCCACTGAAGAGGCATAGGCTGGGTGAATGGATAAATACACACAAGCTGAATATCTGCTGTCTTCAGAAAACACATCTAACACATAAGGATGCATTCAGACTCAAGGTGAAGAGATAGAAAACAATATTTCAAGCAAACAGAAGGTGAAAGAAAGCTGGCCTAGTGATTCTGCTTTTGGATAACATGGCCTTCAAATCAACAAAAGTAATGAAAGACAATGAGGGACACTATACAATGGTGAAAGGTACAGTTCAACAAGAAGACATAACAATTCTAAATATTTATGCACCTAACTCAGGTGCACCCAGATTCATAAAGCAAATCCTACTTGATCTAAACACAATGATAAACAGTAACACCTAATAGCCAAAGACTTAAACACCCCACTGACAGAAGAGGACAGATGCTCCAAACAGTAAATAAACAAAGAAACAATGGACTTAAACAGAACTGTAGAGCAAATGGGCCTTGCTGACATTTACAGAGCATTCTACCCCAAAACCACTGAACATACATTTTTTTCAACAGCTCATGGGACGTTCTCTAAGAATGACCATATCCCAGGCCACAAAGCATATCTCAAAAAATTAAAGAAAAAAATAGAAGTTATACCATGCATCTTCTCAGACCACAGAGGAAGAAAATTAGAAATCAACTTCAACAGAAACTCTCCTTTCTACGCAAATTCATGGAAAGTACACAACCTTCTGTTGAATGATCATTGCATTAAGGGGTAAATCAAGATGGAAATCAAAGGACTCTTTGAACTAAATGATAAAGGAGACACAAGTTGTCAAAATCTGTGGGACACTACTAAAGCAGTCCTGAGAGGAAAATTTATATCTGTAAATGCCTACATCCAAAAGACACAAAGATCACAAATAAACAATCAAATGAATCATCTCAAAGAACTGGAAAAGGACTAGCAAACCAACTCCAAATCCAGCAGAAGAAAAGAAATAGCAAATATCAGAGCAGAACTAAATGAAATTGATAACAAAAAAACTATACAGATGATTGATAAAACAAAAAGTTGGTTCTTGGAAAAAATAAACAAAATTGACATGCCTCTTGCTAGATTAATGAGAAGCAGAACATAAAGGACTCTAATAAGCTCCATCATGAATGAAGAAGGAAAAATTACAACTGATGCCACGGCAGTACAAAATATCCTCCATGAATACTATAAAAACCTCTCTGAACATAAACTTGAAAGTGTGGAGGAAATGGACCGATTCTTAGAAATACACAGCCTACCTAGGCTCAATCAGGAAGAAATAGAGTTCCTCAACAGACAGATATCAAGTACTGAATATGAAACAGCAATAAAAAAAACCTTCCTAAAATGAAAAGTCCCAGACCAGATGGTTTCACACCCAAATTTTACCAGACCTGCAAAGAAGAACTGGTGCTGATCCTGCAGAAATTATTCCACAACATCAAGAAGGAACCCCATCCCTGCTGCACCTGCTGTCCAATGTAATGCCTCTGCACAGACTCTAAGCAGCTGCCTGATCAGCCCAGAGGTTTGCAGTGGAAGAGGAAGACCCCTCACAGATTGAGCTGCCTGTGACTTTTGTTTCTTGCCTAAAAATCTGTGTCCCTTTGGGTTGTTTCTATCCTGCAATCTTCACCTCTTCCCAGCAGTGTGAATTATATTGAGACTCCCAGCTTAATTTCCAAGATGGTGGGTGATACTTGTGAGTAAGAATCACCCACCCTCTGTTTGATTGAGTTGGTAGATGCAGGAATGAGCTAAAGAATTATTCTCTCTGTTAGTGGTTGATGCTTGCAGGAAAGGACCAACTGTTACAATGTTTTTTTGTGCCTGTGATAAGGTTTTGTCCCTCAGCTGGGACACTTGAATGTCCTGGGCTTTGGGGAGGGACTCCATTGCTTCCAAGGTGTTGCTTGATCTTCACCATGGCAGAGATGGGTGGAGGAGTGAGGCAGGGTGTGGTTAGGCTATTCAAGCCTGAAAGGCTTTGCAAAGCCTCAGCAGGGCTCAGAGGTTGTTTTCCTGGCTGACAGAGGGAGCCATTAGGAGTAGGGTCAAGGCTGGCTCTCCAGACTGGGAAAGATACTCATGAGTTAGGGGCTACAATTCATGAAAACCTGGGCACCTGAACGCACTATGCTGGATCGCTATGGTGCTTCTTAGGGACCTTCCATTGTCTTACAGTGCATATTTGAGCCTCAGAAGGGGCTCCAGTGTTGTTTTCTGGCCACTATGGAGAAGCCATTGACGAAAGGGTCAAGGCAGGCTCTCCAGATTGGGAAGGTGTCTTGAGGGGGGAGGGGGCTGCAATTCCCTAACAGTTCAGGTTCCTGAACACATCCTGTTTTGTTGCTATGGCCTGTGGGCTGAGATCTTCCCTGCAGGAGGACCCACCCTAGCCCAACAATGTAGCTTTCTTTTGGCGGTATGGGGGCTCTCCCAGATCACGGTGTCTTGAACTCCACAGTATTCTCTCATCAGTTCTGCCCATGTGGGCTCCCTCATCTACTGAGTTTTGCTCCCAAACCAATCCCCTGTGTCCCCCAGCAACATTTTCAAGTCCTAGGAGCATGAGATCCAGCCTGCATGTCTGACCCACTGGCATGTGTTATAGCATCATTGTTCTTAATAGCAAAAAGTAGCATTAATCTATTTTTCAATAGGGGAAAGAGTAAATGAACCCTGAGCATGTGTTCAATGAATTGCTACATAGCAGTTGAAAAGGGGAATGAAATGGGAAAGAGAGGCCCTCAATCTTATTTGCAGTGTAGTAATGGTTTATATAAAAATATCTGAGTACAAAAAACAAAATGTTAACATTTATTCGTCAATTTTAAGACTGGTGTACACAGATGCTTGTTATGCTATTCTGTTATTTCCTGTGTTTTAAAACACTTTTAAATTGGGTCCAAAATAATGAAACCAAAGATGAAAATAGAAGATCTTAAAGCCTTGTATGAAACGTTTTATGTCTTCCTCCTGCGCCATTTTTCCATCCAGTCTATTGACCCTCCCTGTATAATACATTACTCATTAAAACACTCTTAATTCACTTGTCAGATGACCGTAATGCCAAGTATTGAAGAGAGATTTCTAAAAAACTTGAGTGAGAGAAGAAAGAATAGTAGATACTGTGTTTGATATCTTTCCATTCTGTTAAGAACACTTACCCTTCAAACATAGAAGACTTAATAAAATGTACACCAAACATCAAACGCAAGATATTTTAATAATGTCAAATTGGGAGAAAACAGGTCACATAAAAATAATGCTGTTGCCTATATTTGATAAATATATATTTAGGAAATTTTTAAAATGCACATTGACCCAATTATGCAAATTATTATTTTAATAATGTACTGTGATACAGTGTTCTTATGCAAAACAATATAGTTAAGAAGATTTAAAAAATGACTGTAATAAAGTGCCTTAATGTATTTGAGGAAAAGCGTGTTTTTAGTTTTGTCAGAAAAATATTTCCCTAGATATACCTATATTTCATTGTACTATTCTGAAAATGTGTTACTACCAGCAATTTAAAAATGATTAAGTTTATAGACATTCAAAGTTATTCTCAGGTGCAATCAATTTTTGAAATATCCTCTGAGTTTTATTTTCCCTATTGTAGAAAAACCCTTAAACACAAGAGTATAATTAGTGCCAGAGACTACACATGCACATATCATTTTCCATAATCTCTAATCTCTAATCACCTAAAATATGGCAAGAAAACAACTTGATTCCAAAAAGAACAAAACAAAGCAGAAAATATTCTTCCACAAAAATGCACCACAAATCTTCAAGCCTATCTTAATTTTATAAAGCCATTAAACAAAATTGAGCCTAGCACATTAAAGATGAAGAACACCCTGCCTATGACAACCTTGCTAAATTTCTAAGTAAAATGAAAAGCAGCAAGAAAGCTTCCTTCCTATCATCTAAAATATTTCCCTACATCTAGGCTTAATAGTTTGAATGAACATAAGACATATTTTCTCACTTCTTTAAATGAACTTACATGATTTATGTGAAAAAAAAATGTTAAGTAGCAACTTAGGGAAATGTGACACTGTCATGTTTCTTCTAAAGTAAGCCAATCTCTGGGACATATGAGGGATACTGGCTGGACACCACAAGGCAAAAAATATATGTTTTCTTCAAAGGATGTGTTTATGCTCAATAAGAACGACGCATACATTTGGTAAGTTTTACAACCTTCCCCTAGAATATATGTTCTTACTCTAAAATGAGTAATGTACAGGAGTCAATAAGAGAGGGGAATGAATAGCAAATACAAGGGAAGCGGACCTCTCTTTCTCCTTTCACACCCTATAAGTAGTCATGACAGAGATTGAGCCTTTAAGGAATACTGGCCTAAAGGCTTCTCTCAGTAGAATTAGTTTCTAAGACCTCTATCTATGCTCTAGATCCCATTCTTTTCCACTGCTTTCTGGGGTACCCTCAAATTCAATGCTTATTTCCTTTAAAATATATATGTACTCAAGTGTTTGTTTTAGTAAAATAAAATAAACAGAAATGAACTATTCCTTTAGTCCTGCATCTGCCTCTAGCTTATTCCTGATCTTGCTCTCTCATTCTCCTTCCTTTCCTTGACAGCCAAGCTCTTTTAATAGCACACATTATCTTGCACACGTTATCTTAAAATTATGGCTTCTTTCACCACAATTTCAGTGAAATAGCTCTGGCAAAGGTTACCAATAACTTTCTTGTTGTTAAATAAATGGTTGCACCTCAGTTCTTAACCCTGTTTGAGCTTTCTGATATCTTAGTCAAATTCCTTGGCTTCCATGACACTTTTCTCTCCAGTTATTCCTCCTGCCTCTTTTGGTCTCCCCCTTCTTAGTCTACTTCATTAGCAACTCTTATGCCCATCCCTTTCTCTGATCAATTACAGTCTGCTGATTGAGATAATGGTTTCCGGTGAAATACAATGAAATAGAAGATAGGATTGAGACAATAGTGGGCATCCCTATTGATGACAGGGAGGAGGAGATAAAAGAAAACTATGTGTAAATTCTCCTTAATATACTTTGCAAAACTGCTAAAAATAAGGTAGGTTCTTTGACATGCTGAGTTTCTTTTAAAGCTGGGTCTAGTTTGCGAGTAGATGTCTTATAAACTGAAGATCAAGATTTCCCAGCTGCTTTTTATGCATTCATTTATCTAACAAGCATTTATTGATTTGCCTATAATGTCCCAGATTTTGTATTAATCACTTAGGAATAGAGATGAATGAGAAACTGTTCCTGCCTTTCAAGGAGCACATTTTTAATACTTCAATAATAAATATACATTAGTCATATGACAGTCTTAAATACAATAGGACTTAGGGAATTAAAATAAGGTGGCAAGTTCTACCTTCAATGGGGATGAGGATAGCTAGACTTCTCAGAGGAGTTAACTTTTGCACTGAGTCACAATACACAAGGAGGTATTTGCTATTGAGGGAATGATAAGGCAGGAGGACAAAGTTAGGCAAAGCAGGTATGTAATCAAAGAAATCAAGGCATGGTGAGTTAAGGAAACCATCTATTTTATTTTATTTTTTAATTTTTTTTTATTCCAGGAAATTATGGGGGCACAAACATTTTGGTTACATGTTATGACTCTGCGGTATCCAAACCATGATTTGAGACATGCCCTTTCCCCTACTACAATGCTCACTGTATCAATTAGTTGTGAGTTTACCCACCCCAAACCTCTTATCCCCAAAGAATATTACTGCTGTGTGAGCACCTTAGTGTTGATCAGTCAGTGCCAGTTTGATTGTGAATACATGTGGCGCCTATTCTTCTATTGTTGTGATACCTCACTTCAGAGGATGGGCTCAAGCTCTGTCCAGGAAAATATAAGACGTGCTAGATCACCACCGTTTTTTATAATTGAGTAGTATTCCATTGTATACATATACCATATTTTATTAATCCACTCTTGTATTGATGGGCAGTTGGGTTGTTTCCATATCCTTGTTGTAGTGAATTGTGCTGCCATAAACATCCAAGTGAAGATGTCTTTATTATAGAATGACTTTTGTTCCTTTGGGTAGATGCCTAATAGTGCTATTGCTGGATCAAATGGTAGTTCTACTTGTAGCTCTTTGAGGTATCCCCATATTGCTTTCCACAGAGGTTGTATTAGTTTGCAGTTAGATAGGATGGGTTTTGATCAAGTGGCTTCAACTTTAACCCTTCCTTTTGGTGCCACACCTCTGACTCCTTCTCCTACCTCTCCAAAGCCTCAGGGCAGAAGTTTCCCTTTAAATCTCTGATACCGTGTGGGTTAGAAATTCTTCCCTCTCTCATGGCCTGTTGCACAGAGTTATTGTTTGTTGATTGTTTTTGTTTGTTTGCCATTGACTTGACATAAAAATGGGAGTTTGAATTAAGGAATGTGTTATGGTCAAAATACTCAAAGGAATTTGAGTCCTAGATATTCATGCAATCAGAGGTTAAGTACATACAGTCCATGTCCAATGAAGGAATGAAGGACATGAGGAAGGTGGTAACTTTCTGTCCTCTTTGCCAAAGATGCAAAAGACTGGCTTGAAAAAGAAGACAAAGCTGAACAGCAAGAGGCCAGATAGTTATTAGAATAGAGAGAGTAAAAGAGAGAGTCAAAGGAAGAGACCAAGACCATTCCATCATTCAGCAAAGATTACGGTCCCACTATGTAGCCAGGCACTGTTCCCGTTGGAGCTGAAAATAAACTCATTTTTATTGGCCTATGAGTTAATGACAGTAGAGATAGCCTAAAATAAGAGCAGGGGATTAAGTTCTTGCCATTTACAAAAAATTTTCCAAGTTTTAGCTCATTTGAGTCTCATGAAAGGTAGGCAAGGTAGGTTTTGTTGCCCATATTTTAGAAATGATTAAATTGAGATCCTTCAAGTAACAAATGTGTAGAACTAAGGATTCTAAACCAGATCTCCAGATTCCAATTCCAGTGCTCATTTCACTTTCCCCTGGGAGTTCCCAGGCTGATTCAAGACTTCCATGGGTATGCACAGAAAGTCAGAAGAGGAGTTTATAGAAAGCACTGAAGCCCCGTGTGAAACTTATTCACTGGCCATATGTTGTAGGGAAGAGTGTTAAAAATGAAAGTCAAAACTCATTATTTTATTCAAAATACTCATGAAGCACCTACTAAGGGGCAGGCAGCATGATAGGTACTTACTATAGAAATGCAATGAGTGCAACGTAGAATGGAGGGTGCACCCCACTATCATGTAGGTAAGGATGTGACAGCACATGCAGAGCAGTGCAACCCATGTTCACGGATGCACATGCATGAAAGTCAAGGTATGGAGGGTGGTTTGGAAAGACACATACTAAACATGAGAGTGGATGCCTGAATAACTGCAGAAAAGGAAAGCTTGGGAAAGGACATGGGGATAAAAAAGCAAACAAAGAAAAGTGGGGTCGTGTGCAAACTGAGGATGCTGAGGCAATTGACTAGAGGCACCATTCAGACTGTGATACCCTGAAGTCTAGAAAAGCTGAGTTGAAAGACATCGCCCTGTTCTCAAGTTGCTCACAGGCTATCTGAAGGAAATCCAAGAACCCACAGACACCTGCAGCACACGGACTCTTCACTAGGCTCACATTTTAAGCAAGTGCTTTCTGAGGAGCTCAGCCTGGGGGTGCCGTTATTTCTGGGCGAGGGGTGGATTTGTTTGGTGTTGGCACTGTTGGGCCTACTAAATTGAAGTTGCAGACTCATGAAGCCGAAGTGTGAACGCGCTCCCACTCTTGGCTGCATCGTGGCTTCTGGAGGGCCGCGGCAGCCCCTGCTATTCTTGGCTGCAGGGACTCTCTCCTACACGAAATCTCCCAAGGAACATCATGTTCTAGCACGTTGTAAATGAAGGCAAGAGAGCATTTAATGGCACCCAGGGCTCCAATAACTCTGTCTTCTGTATGTAAGCAGAGCACTGGAGGAGGAGACAGACAAGAGGGGCTCGAGGCCCCCGCCCCAACCACAGTACCTGAGAGAGGAATAATGTGGCAATGGTGATCATTTGAAAAGGTTATAAAAATGCCTTTTTGTCTTTCTCCTCCCTGGAAATCTCATCATCAGCTCCTGTGCTCTTCTCTCTTTTTATCTTATCTCTGAATCACTTTGTCTCTGTCTCTTTGTGATTTTTTCTGTGACTCTTTTTTGCTTCATTATGTCCTAGCTGTCTCTTTTTTTTCTTCCTTGTCTCTGTTTTTGTGTGTGCTGCTGTTTTTGTTTATCTCTCTCCAGTTCTCTGTGATTCTCTCTATTCCCCTGTTTTACTCTCTGACTCTCTATGTCTCTGTTTCTTTCAGTGTTTCTCTCTGACTCCCAATGACTCTCTGTGCCTCTGTGTCTCTCTGACCATCCCTCTGCCTGCTGCCTCATTCTCCCTTCCTCCCTCTCTCATTCATTCTTTCCCTCCCACCTTGCTCTCTTCTCTGAGTGGCTGCAGGCTTCCTCAGCAAGATTGAATAGCTGCCACCCAGGTCCTGGGAGACAAGGAAGAAGCAATGTCACTCTAATGAACAATTATGGTTCAGGACCACGGACATGTCATGAGAGTCTTTCTTTACCTGCTACTCCATCCCTTTGAACATTCAGTCACATGGTATCTATGCACCTGTGTCCCAGCATCCTAGAACAACAGAGCTAAAAGGACCTCCAGAGCAGGTGGATGAAGCTGCTCTTCATATTTCACATGGAGAAACCAAGGACCAGAGAAGAGGAAGTGACTTACTCAGAAGCACACAGCTAATTTACCCCAGAGTCAAAACTGGAATAAACACTTTCGAATGACAGTTCAAAGAAATATTTGATTTATTAAACTATCTGTCAGTCATCCAACAAATATTTAACAAAACCTACTGCCTGCAATATAGATAGCATACTAGGCTCTAAAACAATGGATGAAATCCATGATGTGTGCTCTTGGAGGCCTACAACCTATGTGAAGAAGCTACGGGTTAGAGTGTTAGTGTCACATAAATAACAACCTCTTTTTCCCCTCCTGGATTTAAAAACAAGTGAGAGAAGTATGACATGGGAAAGATGGAGATCAAAGTGTCAGTTTTACTACTGGTAAGTAAGTGGCTAATATTGGCTTTAGAACTGTGGCCAAATGAACTTGCCCCAAGTCTAGGCTTTAGGATGTTCCACTTGAGGGGAGTTTAGGTCCACATGCCATACACAGGCATGGGGACTTACCTCCTTACACCATATATCAGTATGTCCAGAAAAGAAAGAGGAGAATGCATCCCCAAGGCATATCAAAGATGCCTTAGTAAATTAACTACAACAAGGGGGAAACGGGGGCCAATTGCTATGAGACCCTTCCTTTGACCTACCATACAGGGAGATAAACAAGGGAAGCTCCCACATGGAACCATGAGACTGCGGGAAAAGTGGCAGCAAGCGAAGGCCTTTCCACTCCTCCTGACACCTCTCTGAATTTTAGTTCTCTTAACTTATTGAATTTAATCACTAAGCCTGTGGTCAATCAAGAGCGAGTCTGTCTCCCCTGAGGGAGGAGATCGCCAGCACATAAGGACAGTCTGGCTACCATCTCCCCAGGCGGGTCCCAAATATATGCATTCTCGATGGGGCAATATCACCCACGAGGGGGATCCTTGGGGTGGTGAGGATACAAATAATCTTAAGTATTATAGTGATTTGTAGCACTCCAAAGCTCAGCTCTACCTCACAACATAAACAGATATATAGTACATCTTGGCATTAAAATTCCATGGGTCAAGTAGGATTGAAGAAAGTCTGCAAAGCTCCTATGGGATATTGCCACCATTGAGAATGCCTGTGTTTGGGAGCTGGCCCACAAGATGGTAGTGATAATGAAAAAAAAAAACAAAGGTTGAGAAAAACTGCCCTTATGCTAAACTTGACTTGATGTATCTCCTCCTGGGACCACAAGTGGGCAGTTTAGTTCTTGCCCCAGAAAGCTCTGAAGTCAGCAACCAAAAGAAAGGAAGGCATTCATATCTAGGAGATAACACCAGCTCTCATAATTCAAGAAAAGAAAAGGACTTGCCTAAGATGTGGGTGAAACTGCTGGGGTCTTAACTGGACCTCAGGGGAGGAGGAGGGACACTAGAGGGAAATGGCTAAAGCAGTAAAGGATGCCGCAGTACCAAATATGACTCAAGGACTGTAACTTAGCAAAACCAGGAGAAAGACCAGGGCTGGGATAGGGCAAGGTGAGTGTACAATGAGTCAGGACCAGGCACTTGCATGACCTGAGTGTGTGGCCACCTCCTCAGTGCTCCACTCAAGGCACCTCACTCACCTCACCCTGAGCCCAGCCCTGAGGAAGAAGACAGCGAGAGGCTGGAGTTGCCCATGCTTGGGGCTCAGGCTCTGGTAGCTTTGCCAGATGCTTTGCTTCAGGAATGTGCTAAGGCTGCTTGCCCAACTGGCAAATGTGCAGACCAGAAGGACATCTTCCCTGGGAGCAGGCGTTCTAGCCTAGGCAATTCTGCAGCAAGGAGGTATGGTCTCTTTATTTACAAAAGCTGTTAGGTTCTTCACGGGGAAAGCCTCCATCCTTAAGGCAAGAGTAGCTGTGATGTTTAAACCTCTGCCCCTTTCCATGTTGTCATGTCAGTTGCATGGTGATGGAATTGGGGACCAGGGTAAGTACAGTTCCTTTTGATATAGCTGGGACTGGCAGCCACATCTATCTAGATCACCTGCCACAAAGTAACAACGAATGGGTTCCTAATAAAGCAACTAGCTATTACCACAAAATTGTGGTGGGTGTATTGCAAAAAAAAAATTGTGGTTCTTTCCATGTAGAACCGAATATTCTTTGTATGGATGCTCTTCTGATCTGAGTGGCTGTGCATATAGACAGCAAAGGCTGTGTGTGTGTGTGTGTGTGTGTGTGTGTGTGTGTGTGTGTGCATGCGCACACGCTTGGCTTGCATGTGAGTGGGTGAAGGTGATTTGACTTAATTATATGCCTCATTCACTCAGACAGAGGAAAATAGAAATTAACTTCCATTATTTCACTAATTCTACCCCTTCATCTGCATTTTCTCGAGGATGCCTTTGAATATGCATCCTTTATCTGCAGTAGCCATAATCGCAGGGGCTGCTCCCCTGACTGTCCTGTTTAAAGCAACATTCACAAAGTGCTCCTTTGCCAATTACGTGTTTCAGAAAACAGCAGCAATTCCCCTGATGGCTGCCTCTAAATTTCCTTTCCACAAATGTGAGTTCAGCCCCTTAAAAGATGAATGAATAAGCATA
Source organism: Lepilemur ruficaudatus (assembly GCA_963574885.1). Taxonomy (NCBI): domain Eukaryota; kingdom Metazoa; phylum Chordata; class Mammalia; order Primates; family Lepilemuridae; genus Lepilemur; species Lepilemur ruficaudatus. The sequence goes on from CAUYRT010007236.1 coordinate 21,593, forward strand.
GAGCTTCTTTGGAAGTTAGCTTCACATTGATCTGTCTTCCTCCTTATCCATTTTATTAATAGGTTTCTCTTTTTAGGTACTTTAGAAATGAGATGAGCAGAAAATTATTTCTGGCACATGGACTGTGGCCCTCCTGATGGAGCTTAACTATGGAGTTTGGAGCTGGTCCCAGGTGATCCAGTCATGTAACACCTGTCTACCAAGCACTGACCGTGGGCTTCGTATCTCCACATTGCCGCCACCCTGCCCACTGCCTTTTCCCAGCCAGCAGTGCCCTCCTCATTTCCTTCGCCCTCTTGCTCTTTGCTGTCCTGAGTGTCAAGCATAAAATCTATGCACACTGGGGCTTCTGGGCTTTCTCCTCCCTGGACAGGTTGGGTGAGTTGACCACCCAGACACTATTGATTAGTCTAGAAGAGGAAGGGAGTCTTGTTAGAATCTCATTTGGACGCCTTAGGATCCGTAACCATTTTCCTGAGGAACCTGGACAGGATGAAAATGAAGTCCATGTTGGTTGTTTCTACAGCCGGGAAGGAGCAGCACTTAAATCTTTATTCGCAATTGACCCTTGTGTGTTTGCAGCAGGCCAAGATCCCTGATTCCCGCTTCTTAAATCAGAAGACTAGGTGCTCCTCCACCCATTTATAGAGTTCTGGATGAACCCATTTGACTCTGGAGACTACAGCAAACCACTTGCAGGTCCCCAAATGAGAAAACATTCTTTTTCATTCTCTCTGGATGGACAATTTGTCTTACCTCTCCTTCAGCTGACTCTTGCTCATCCTTCAGTTTAGTTGTTACTTCATCTGGAAATTTTTCCCTGATCCTGAAGGTTTTTGTTCTGAAATTACAACTCCTCAACACGAGGTCTCCCCTCTGTCCCCAGCCCACGGCATACATCACAGGGAATTGTCCTTGCCTGTTTGCTTCCTGAATGTGCCACTAAATCTTGAGCTTCTTGGATGCTAGACTGACCTCTAGCATCAAATACAAAGCCTGGTACATCTTAAAAGTTCAACAGTTCAGTGACTTGTAGGTGAGATCTTCTAATGCATTCACCTTCTCTAGATGTTGAAAGATGAGAAGGACCTAGATCTGAAAAAATATGAGGAAGGAAAGTATTTAAGGACATGAAAGAGTAAGTGCAAAGGCCCTGAGGTAGAAACAAGGGTCATGTTTGAGAAAGAAGAATAAGAACATAGCAAACCCAAGAAAAGATGGGAAGAGAGGAGTCCAGAGCGAGGGGAGATGACCAGGTCAAGTAGGGCACCAGGAACTTGGATTATTTCATAAATGCAGTGAGAAGCCTTTGAAGTGTTTTTGTCAGGGCAGTGGCACAATCTGACTTATGTTTTGAAACGATCACTGTGGCTGCTGAGTAGGCTCAATTGGAGGAGGACAGGCATGGAAGCTGGTGGGCTGGTGCCATTCGCAGTTTCTGTTTGGAGTCTTGAAATTGGTGGGTGTCTATTAATTTAAAAAATAACGACAACAAAAAGAATGTTTAATATAAAATGGTTTATTTTCAACAATCTGTTTATGAGGCATTTTTGGAAACTGGAAAGCCCTTTGGTTGTATTCTTTCAGACTGGAAATTATGGCGTTTATTACAAATTTCTTTTCAGGGTAGGGTATAATTTTCTTTTATTACAAAGCCAATATGAAAGAAACAAAAAGAAACTTTAAAAAGACAGAAAACAATTCACCTCTCCATCTCAGAAAATTAAGTTTGTTTGTTTGTTTTTTTCCAGTTCCCTTATCATCCCTGACTATGAACATAAAGATTTGGTTAAAGTTATAAAGATGATGGATATATAGAGTACTGAATTCTGGTTTTTTTCACATAATGGATACCACAAGCACTTTCTGTGTTTCATATAAGTGCCCAGCTCAGTGTTTGGCATATAATCAGCAGTAAGTGTTAAACGTTAGCTTTCTTTCCACTCCTCCTCCTTCATCAATTTCTATTACTGTGTTAGAATAAAGTTTTTTATAGTGATTATTTTTAAAATTTGCAAGGAACTTTATCAAATGAACAACCCACTTTTAAAAATATTTACACCCTGCTGGATATTTACACTATGAAATTTCCCCCCAATCTTATGTAAGTTATTGCTTAATTAAAATTTGTTGTGTTTATAACCTTTTTTCTTTTGGATTCCTGCCTTTGAATATCAGTTTCCAAAGAACAATTTTTTTTTTTTTTGGAAGAAAAGTTCCCCTTTCCCCAGTAAAATACTGCTCAGACTTGCAATATATAAAATGGGCAAAAATGATGTTTACTTGCCCACTCCCCCATAAGAGGCAACCCCAAAGTTCCTCAGAAAAGCAGCAAATTCCTGTTTTATGGTAAATAACCAGGAGTAGACTATTGAGTGAAAGCCTGTAACTATTTCTTGAATTCTCCATATGATTCTCAACCTGTTATTTTTTTTAAGGGTTGAAATGATTTGCCCTTCTCTCAGAAAAGTATAAGCAGAACAAATTACCAACTACACTGCCAACAATGGGTTCTATCACTTTAATAAATTTTGTTAATGTCCTAGGTATACATAACATCTCATTGTTATTTTAATTTACTTATCTGCATTAGTCAGAGTTCTCCAGAGAAACAGAACCAACAAGATATATATAAGAGAAGAGTTGATATGGGAATTGGCTCATGAGATTAAGGAGGCAGAAAAGTCCCATGGTGTGTTGTGTGTAAGCTGGAGAACCAGGAAGATGGTGGTGTAATTCAGTCTGAGTCTGAAGGACTGAGAATCAAAAGCTCCAGTGAAGAAGAGCAGAAGAAGAAAGATGGATGTCCCTGCTCAAGAAGACAGAGAATGAATTCACCCTCCTCTACCTTTATGTTCTATCTGGGCCCTCCAGGGATTGGATGGTGCCCACCCACATGGGTTAGAGCAAATCTGCTTTACTCAGTCTACAGATTCAAATGCTACTCTCGTCTGGAAACACCCTCACAGACACACCAAGAAATAATGTTTTAAGAGCTATCTGGGCCTCCAGTAACCAGTCAAGTTGACATAAAATTAACCACCACACTATCTTTGAATATGAGGGATAATTATCATTTCTATGAAAAACAAAAGGCTAACATTCATTTACCATGACCAGCTGTCTGCGTAGTAGTAAATGTTGTATAAATTATAGCTTTTTATTTTTCACAAAAGTGAGACAATTGGTCACGGGTTTAATATGAATTCTCATTTAATTCTCACCTCAGTTCTCTTACGAAGATATTATTGTTGAATCTATTTAATGGATGGGGAAACTGAGGCTGAGAGAAATTGAATAATTTTTCAAAGGTCAGAGAGTGAGGAAAGGTGGAGCCCAGTTTGAAACATGGATCTGTCAGCCCTCAGTGTTGATTCCCTGTCCTCTTGCAGGAATTGAATCTGTATTGCTTGTTTATTTATTGTGAAGTTGATGTTTTTCTCACTAATTTGAATTTACTCTTGTTATGCTGTAGGTGTGTATTTATTTTCTTGGCATATTTAATGCAAATATTTTTCCCAAGGACTTTTAAAAGATCCATTTAGCAGGAAATATTAAAGCTGAGGGAGTCATAAATTGAGCAAAGTGCAGGTCTAATTTTATTAGTGTGCTAGCTGCGTGATTGCAAGAAGCAGGAAACATTTTTACAATGTTTACTTATAAAACTTCCTTGGGTTTTCAAAAAGTGAATGAAATTGAGAAAAAAACCTCATAGTAACTCCAAAAGTTGAGAGATCCCCTGTTGATTACTTTAGGCTCTAATAAAACTCCCTGCAACTCAAGCATTCCTCATGTCCTTTTACCTTCTAGGTGGGTATAATAAATATGGTTTTTACAAATGAGGAAAATGAGGCAAAGATGTAAAATAACTTTACTCACATCAGAGAGATTCTAAGTAGCAGGGAGGGATTAAACAGATGCCTGGAGGAATCCAAAATACATGCTCTGTCTGCAATATACATCAGAAGGTGTCTACAGAGGTGCTTGTTTAGAGCAAATTATAGGCTCAAGAAAGCTTCAGTGGAGTGGCACCAATAAGCAAAATGTAGATCACTTCAATAAGAAGAGACAGGCTGGGAAATTAGATCTGTCCACCATGGCGGTATGTGGCGGGAGGGAAGGGAGATTTGGGAGACAGATTCATCCTTCATTCTTCTTTTCTTTTTCCTCCGTTTGTTCTTCCCTCCTTCCCTCCTTAACACCTTCACTTCCTCTTTCCCCTTCTCCTTCCCTCCCTTCCTACATCCTTCCTTTTTTCCTTCCTTCCTTCCATCTACCCATCCCTTCATCCATTTGGCAAAAATATACCCAATGCATTATGCCAGGCACTGAGGGAACAGAGATCAATGGAACCGGTTCCATCGGAACAAGAACATACATTCAAGTGAGAAAGGCAAATAAACAAGTGATTGTAAAAGAGTGTCATATTACTTGGCGGCTAACATCCAGAGTGCCATGAGAATGCAGGCCGTGTTAGCCAGCAGGTTATTGCCAAGTACTTGCTGAGTGAATGTGAAACTATGGTGGGTGGGAGGTCAGAATGTAAGTGGGATGGCGGTGGCCCAGGAAACATCTGGAGGAGAGGTGAAGTTTGAGCTGTTTTTCAGAAAGGTACGTAGACATTCATGCGTTGAAGGGTTGAGCAGAGGGAAATGTTCCATGCCAAGGGCATCTCAAGTGCAAACATTCAGAAGTGGGAAATAGAGGTCAATGTATGAGAACCTGAAAGTGGTTTCAAAAGGATGGTGTGAAAGGAAGAAGTAGGAGATGGAACGAGGGAGATTTCAAAGTCCAGACAAGATTAGGCTAAGGTTGCTGAAATTTCCATCCCAGAGGTGAAGGCTGGGACTCTGGAGGTCTTGTTATTTTTTAGCTAATTTCCTGTATCATGCCTGAGAATTTCTCCCATGGATGCACACTCCCCTCCAGGCCAGTGACCCCTGCTGCATGAAAGGTTACAGGACCAGGCCCCACACCAACTGGAATCAGTAACTTATTGCCACATACTTGGGGTAAACTAGTTTGGGGAGAGAAAAACTGCCTCCAGGCTCTTAAAATGAAAAAAACATTCAAGGCTGGAATGGAGAGAGTTGATTTAAGGTCTGAGTCTGTGGGGGATGAAAGTCCCACACCACAGCTTGCTGATCCTCTGCAGCCTTTGTTAGCTTTTCACATGCAGAGCCAGAGATCTGCATCTTTGATGGGCCATTTCGGCATCCTCTGTGCCAGCTGTGGTCCTGATGTCCACGGACGTGCTTTGAGGCTCGGTCAGGATGCTTGTCCAGTGTGTAATTTGCGAGGACTGTATAGTCATACTAATAACTATTCATATCATTTAGTGGAAATTTCCCAGGTACACATTTAATTTTCATAATAACTTTTTACGGTAGGGATTATTATTCTCATTTTGCTGATGGTGAGGGTAAGTTTTAGAAAGATTAAGTAACTCACCTTAAAATGCATAGTTACCACTCAAGGTGGATTCCTTGAGTCTGTGCCACGCCAGCCTTCTGTCTCCATGGTATGCAGCTAAAATGGCCCTTTGATGTCTCAGTCCTTAGCATTGGCTGTTCTCTCTCTGTGAAGTGAAAATCTACCCCTCTTGATGAAATCCTACATTCATTTTAGATCTTCTGCAGATGTTACACTCTTCCATGAGGACTTTTTTGACCCCCATCTCCACGTCCAAGTCAGAACTATCCCTTCTCTCCTGTTATATTTGTTTTTCGTACAAACTTCTATTGCTGTCCACAGTCCACTGTGATTTCTGGATTTACCCACAGGGCTGCGAGCCCCTCGGAGGTATCTCTTCTTTCTATCTTCCATCATGATGCAGGACCTCAACAAATATTTCATGAACAACTGAATAAACAATTGTTTTTGTTGTTTCAACTGGGAACATTACTTCACCTATTCATGACAGCTCTCAGGTCTGAAAATGTTAGCTTTTTATTTATTTATGTTTTTTGTAAGTCAGTGGAAATTTAACAGATGTTTCCAATTGACAGCAGGAGAGCAATATGACTGCTAGAGAGGAAAGGAGGACTTTTGTTTTGCTCCTCTCCTGAAAACTCCAGACAGATCTGAAAATATCTTTCCTCATATTTTCTCTTTTCTTCATCCCTCCCTTCTTTCTTCTCCCAGCTTCAAAGCTATGATTGTCCATTCTAAGGATGAATCAGGCTTAAGAAGCCTGGGAAGGAAGATGAAGACAGCTTTAAATTCACTATGTGTGTACCAATGTGTACCAATGTTTCACCATTTTGGATTTTATGCATTTCTTATGGAGAAGCTGTCTAGTGTGGAGGCTGAGGGTGAGTACTGATCTCAGATAGTTGTTGCTGCTTGTGTGCTGTGTATTTGTGGGCAAGTTACACAACCTCTCTGTGCTTCAGTTTCATTATTCACAAAATTGAGACAATAATGGCATAAACGTCATAGGATGGTCACAAGGAAAACTTAAGTTCAAGCATGCAAAAACTTGCCTGTCAAAATAATCATTCAGTACATGGTAATGTTTCCTTTGAATACTTTCCAGTTAAAATGATAGTTCTCTGTCTTGGTTGGACATTAGATTTTTGCACAGAGCTTTTTGGAAATATAAATAATCAGCTCCCACCCCTGATATTCCAATAAATACAGCTTGGAGTTATATTTTCCCCTGATTTTGATTATAGAATTGGTATTGGTTAATTTGGAAAGCTTAGAGAACACATGATATTATAATTAATAGTGAAAGATGATTTTTTTCTACTAGACAAAACACGTTGTCTTGAAATAACAAATATACATTTCTATCATTTTTGATGGCTGCAGAATATTTTTCAGCTGGCTCATCTTGACTTTGGCCAAGGTTCTCGGTGTATCTAAAGAGAGACGTAGCCATCAGAAAGAAGATACAGGCATGGTTAGAAGATCCTGCTGGAGCCAGGCCTTGGGCAGAGGATGATGTGGCTTTTCAGCATGTGCCTCGGGGAGATGGGTCTTCATTATATTAATCTTCATTGTAATAATGGCCAATATATTAACATATTAATCAGTACTTTTCATAAGACATTATCTGAGTGTTTTTACATGTAGCATGTCAGTTTATCTTTACAGCAATCCTACTAGATGTATTTACTATTGCCACCAGACATATAAGGGGACTGGGATGACTTCCTCGCTTTGACACAGCTGGTGTATGTCAGAACTGAAATTCTAACTGAGATCTGTCAGAATCCAGAGCCTGATAGTCATTTTAGCCTGGCACCTTCCTCTTCTCTAATTTTCTATAATAAATAATTATGTTTGTTCTAAATCTGTGCTTACCAAGCAATCTTTTGAGTATGATTAGTTTCCCACATAGCAAGTCTACAGGGAGAGAAAGTGCTGACCAGCATATGTGAGGTCGCTCCACTTGAAGGTTGTATTTCTCATTGTAAGTTAACAAATGGGCATCAGGTTGATACATTGGCTTCATAAGCTTGGTTAATGTGATCCCAGTCCCCAGCTGACAAATCAAGAATCTGAGCTTGCGGGTATGAAGGTCAGAGTGTGGACTTGGTGAATTCAGTAGGGCATTGCCCCCTGTGTGAACTTATCTTGAAAGCTATCTAATCTTTTGCATGCAATGCTTCTCCAGCTCTTTGCAGACTTTCTTGGAATGCAATCCAATACTGAACAATATAATGCTAACTGCGTATTATTTATCTCATCAAAGGACCATTCATGTTTATCAACTTTCTTTTTACATCCCAACACAATATTGCTTCTAAACCCAAACATCCCCTGAAGATGTTTTTTACTAGTTAGGTTACCACCAGTTGAAGCAACAACAACAACAACAACAGCAACAAAACCCCAAATTTCATAAGAGAACTATTTCTCACTCACATAAAGTCCAAAATTAGGCATCCCTAATTGAGGAATGACTCTCCTCCAAGTGGTGATTCAGGGATCAAGAACTTCATTCTTGGGTTTCTACCATATTCAACATAGTGCCTTTAAGGTCACCTGGAAAGTGTATGGAGGGTCTCACAAGGGAGATTTTTTATGCATCAGCTCTGGAATAGTGTCTATCACTTCTGCTTTTATTGCATTGGCTATCACATGGCCATATCTGAATGCAAAGGGGGTTTGGAAATGTAGTACAGAGTGTGTAAAGGAAGAAAGAACAGGGTTTATGAGTAACTAGTCAATTTCTGTCACACTCTCCTATTATTATTTCCAGCAGTGATCTCTCTAGACCTTTATCTTTGTGTACCAAACTTCCTTTTGTGCATCTCTGTTTTGATATTTTACGGAATACTCAATTTTCAAAACTAAATTATTTTTTCTTTTCTGCTGC
>CAUYRT010007237.1:0-19345 GCA_963574885.1 Lepilemur ruficaudatus
TTTCTTTCTTTCTATTTATAGTAGAGACGGGGTCTCACTCTTGCTCAGGCTGGTTTCGAACTCCTGACCTTGAGCAATCCGCCCGCCTCGGCCTCCCAGAGTGCTAGGATTACAGGCGTGAGCCACCGCGCCCGGCCCTGCTTTTTGTTTAATGGCTCCAATATGGAAGTTATAAAAATAACATCTTTGTTTTTCCACTGAGTTTTTAAATAATGTTTGTTCTGACCCTTGAGGACAAAAATGAGCTCTTTTTCATCTTTGTATTCTCACTGCCTAGCTTAGTGCCAAGCATATAGTGGGCACTTAACAAATTTTTATTGAAATCTTCTCAAAAAGGACTAAATCTCAGGATTTATGGAAGTTTAGGATATTAGCAGGCCTCCATCAGATGGTTCCTAAATTTTATATAGATTTCACAAGGAGAAAGCTGACATGAAAATGTGTGTTCCCCAGGTACTTTATGTACCGTAGGTTTTAGCAGGAGTTTGAGTTCAAATCCGTGTTTGAGGAGAGGGGTCAAGGTATGGAGAGGAAATAACCATGTTTCTCTGTGCCATAAAACAAGACTAGTGACATAGGATGCTGAAAGCAATAATTATGGTTCATAAGTCTCTTTGAAGTTGAGGACGCTGGCAAGAACCCAAAAAAACCATAGAGAAGGAATGTGAGTGCTGAATAGGGGAGGAAAAACAGGGAAGGTTCATATGATCTTTATGCTTGATTTACACATTCCCCTCACCCCCACCTCCCTTTAGGAAATCCAAGTGGTGCCGCCCTACATCCCTCAATGTGGTTCGAATAATTACATCAGAGTTATATCGATCACTGGGAGATATCCTCCGTGATGTTGATGCCAAGGCCTTGGTGCGCTCTGACTTCCTTCTGGTGTATGGGGATGTCATCTCAAACATCAATATTACCAGAGCCCTTGAGGAACACAGGTCAGGATGGGAGAATGACAGGGACAAGGGTTAGGGACCAGCAAAGCCCTGTGACTGCTTTTTTGCAGCTTTTTCCTTCCTATCCTTTATAGGTTGAGGCGGAAGCTAGAAAAAAATATATCTGTCATGACAATGATCTTCAAGGAGTCATCCCCCAGCCACCCGACTCGTTGCCAGGAGGATAATGTGGTAGTGGCTGTGGATAGTGCCACAAACCGGATTCTCCATTTTCAAAAGACCCAGGGCCTCCGACGTTTTTCATTTCCTCTGGTGTGTGGGTATCTGGGGTCCTTGAGGTAGGAAAGTGACAGGCTTCAACAGGAGAAACAAATTAAAGTCCTTGTAACTTCTCCCCACAGAGCCTGTTTCAGGGCAATGGAGATGGAGTGGAGATTCGGTATGATTTACTGGACTGTCATATCAGCATCTGCTCTCCTCAGGTGAGCTCTTCAGGGCCAAGGCCCCACATCCAAAGAGTTAAACTCTGAGGGTATGTTATTGCCCCCTTAGAAAGCCAGCCTATCTTTTTCTCCCTTTTTCCTTTTTTTTTTTTTTTTGAGGCAGAGCCTCACTCTGTTGCCCGGGCTAGAGTGCCGTGACGTCAGCCTAGCTCACAGCAACCTCAAACTCCTGGGCTCAGGTGATCCTTCTCCCTCAGCCTCCTGACTAGCTGGGACTACAGGCATGTGCCACCATGCCCAGCTAGTTTTTTCTATATATTTTTAGTTGGCCAATTAATTTCTTTCTGTTTTTAGTAGAGACGAGGTCTCGTTCTTGCTCAGCTGGTTTTGAACTCCTGACCTTGAGCGATCCACCTGCCTCGGCCTCCCAAAGTGCTAGGATTACAGGCGTGAGCCACCGCACCCGGCCAAGATCTCATTTTGAATATATAAACATGTATGTATATACACACACAAACAGAAAAGATCCTGGAAGGATATGCACTAGGCTTTTACAACAGTGATCTTAGTTTGTGAGAATGTAATTTTCTTTTGTGTATTTTTTCTAGTTTTTTTTAATTCAAGGATTTGCATCTGTAGCATTTTTAAAAGTTTACATGTCTCTGAAGTTCATAAATCATCCCTAAAAAGGATCTGTAAAATTCTAATAACAAAAATGCAGTACCTGGGAGATTAACAGAATTTTATTCCTTTTGTAGCATTATATATATATACACACACACATAAGTTTCAATAAATCAAAAACTTCCCAATAAAATTTAAACTGCTACAAAGAAAATTTACCTAAGAGTGAAAGAAAACTGTTTTCTGTAATAAGTACATTTTATTGTAGAAAAAAATCATCATATATATCTTCTTTGAGCATAAAAAATTATCATTATAGTTACATTTAAGAGTTAATGTCATTTAAATCTCATCATCTTATATTCCTCAGCCTTCTTGATTTTACACCTGTGTTCTACTTTAGACAATGGTGGTTTCATCTTTTTAGGAACCCATATTAGAAATCTCAGTATCATGTTCATTGCATCCCTTTCCTCTAATTCAACTTCATGACCAATCATTGGCTGCCATGCCCTTTGGAGTCTACCACAAATGTCTCTTAACTCTTCTCACTCCTCTTCATTCTCACTTTCACGTCCTTAGTTTGGGTCTTTATCTCTTAAGTATCCACTATCCCGATTCATCCTTCATACTGGTTGCTAAATTATTTTTATAAAATCATACCTGATCATCTTAAAATCCTGTTTCAAAATCTTCTAAGCCTGAAGTCTACAGGTATTCTCTACTGCTTTGCCCTAGCAGGGCATTTATTTAAAGCCTTTCACAATTTAATTTTCTATTATCTAACTTGCCAGAACCTATCTATACTCTAAGCTTTGGTTGCTTACCGGCTGTCATCAAATCTATCATGTATGTTCATACTTCCTATACTCATTCAGTTCTGTCTGGAATGACCACCTATCTAGTGGTGGTCTGGACTGGATAGGAGGATAGGGACCACCTATCCAGTCCCTAACTACTCCCAATCTTTTCTACCCCAAAATCTAATTTATTACTCAACATTCAGCTTAAACATATGTGAATTTCCCCCAACACCTATCTTGTTCCCACAGAAATTAATCATCTCTTCTGTGTTCCCAAGGTACTTAGTTTACGTTAATAAATATTTACAATACACAAACACATGTATATCTTTCCCCCTCTAAGTTATGATAGTATAATCCTTTCTATAAAGTCCACATACTCTTGGGCTTACTGCTGGGTACAAAATAGCTACTCAATGAAAGCTAGTAAATGAACAAACAAATGGTTACTTTGTGTTGCCACTCAGTAGCTTCCTCTTCCTTTTTCTTCTTGGCTTCTTCTAGAAGTGCAATCTTGGCAGTGAATTCAGCAAGTTCTGCTGCCTAAAATAAACAAGAGGATTACTAAGACTTAAAAAACTTAATATATTTTTAATAATCTTATGATATGTTAAGTCAACAAAGATTTAATGCACACTCTTGGGCTATTTTATACATTTTTCTTAGCCTTTCCATTTTTAAAATAGGCAACTATTTCCGTAAGATATAGATATCTTATTTATAGTAGGTCCTTGAGACAATGAGTTAACATAGAAACAAAAAGATTTTTATTATTCTACAGACAAGAAGTTAATCCTGTTTCAGTACCAAGTACCTAAAATGTGTAACTTAGGAGCTATTTTTTTGAACTTTTATCAATAAACAAGCTATTTGCTAAAGTCTACAAAAGAAAAAAAACTGTATTTATATAATGCTTTATGATTTAAAGAGCCCTCTGTCAAAATCATTTAATTCCCCAAACAATCCTATTAGGTAGTATCATTCCTCTTTTCAAATGGAGGCAACTGAGGCTCAAAAAGACCCAAAGACACATAGCAAGTAAATGCCTGAACTATATTTAAATCCAGGATCTTCTAAGTGACATTCATACTCCACTAAATAAACAAAAAAACCCAACCAAGTATGGCCAATAGTTATCTTGTAGAAACTAGAACATAAAGTATCAACTAAAGCATAAAAATACCAACTGGCTTATTACAGAACCTGTCCAAAGTCTTGAGTGAGTCAGAATCTTTTATTGGCAACAGACTGCATTTACAAATAATCTATAGAAAAATATATTTTATTCTGTTTTATTTTTAGGTTTTTCTTTAGACAGAAATACAATGTTTAGGTTTATTTCCACTCATTGGTTTTAAGTTACTTTTGTCTTTGGTTTGCTTTTCAGAAAACTTAAAACGCTTGGTTGGTTTTTTAAAGAAAGTTCACTCTATGCTTTTATTTAAATTTTTCTTTTTCTCTAAGATAGAACTAAGACAGTCCCTTACCAGCTGTTCCTGATTCTTCATCTGGTCAGCAGCTTGTTTTGCTATAGCAGACTTGGCCTCTTCAGCAGCTCGACGCTCCTTTTCAAGCCGTTCTGCTTCTTCTTTTGCCCGTTTTCGTTCCTGATCCAGTTCTAGAGCTTTTCGAGTCTGTTCTTCTAGTTCTGTCAAATACATGTATTACCCCCAACAATTAATTCCAATTATTTTCATTATTAAAAGAAGATAAAATAGGAGGAGGAAGTCTAATCTGTACAGTGTCTAACAATTAGCAGACATATATTATCATAAATACACATACACTCATTTTTAACTTGGCAAAAGCCTAATAATTTAAAAAAGTCTGTCACATAATTCAAAAATGCAAAGAAATGAAAATCCTTTGTAATTCAAGTTATGTCATAAGGGTAGAAGCATATATTTTTATCTTCTTTTTAAAAAATTATGTCTTCATTTAAAATTTTGGCCTCAGTAAAATAAATTGCCATGTTTCAGAAATCTATAAAATATCACACTTCAAAGCTTATCTAAGTTTTTACTTATTCGAAGCATAAGTAAACCCAAGAGATTAAGATTTAAAACAATGCTTACTGAACCAAACTAGGAATTTTGATGTGAGTTATATGAATTATTGAAAATTGTGTTATTGGTACATATCCATTCCCAAGGCATGAAGTAATATTTGGAGATGAACGACATCAATTTTAATTCTTAAATGTGTAAATCACAAAATGAATACTCTTTTCTTATTCCAAAGAGTTGAATAATGAAGGAAATTATTAGCACAAAACCAGAAAAATTTTAAGTGAATTTAAAGAATTAACTTTAAACACTATTTTGACAATTCTTATTTAATAGTAAGTAGGTTCTGTGACAGAAGACAACAGAATGCTACCTACTAAGAGAGTATAACGTCCTACAAAAAATGATTCCCCGTTATATACTTTAGAAAAGAGGAAAAACTGAAAATTTACATGCTGTAAGGTTTGACAGCTAACTGTAATGTACAAGCCTTTACTTACCAGTCTTGATTTTGTTGTTTTTGATCAGAACTTGTTTAAGCAATTGCAGTTAAGACTTAAAACAGGTTGGAGAAGAAAAATGGCTGTTTGGTTAGGCTTTAAATTCTTGACATAGTAATATGAAAATCCTATGTGGCTATTTGGCTATGAAGGTTAAACATACACAGCACTGGATATCACCACAGCTAAATTCTAGGACTAGTCATTTTAGAATCTGTCTTTTACCATTTGGACAATCAACACTAGCCTATCAAACTTTTCTTATGATCATTCGTTCTATCTGATTCACTGATATGTAAAACAGCCCACAAAGCTCATGGCTTTTTCATTTATCTAAACAAGCAAATAACTAAAGAACTGAAAGCATGGTCGTAAAGAGGTATCTGAACACCCATGTTCACAGCAGCATTATTCACAACAACTAAAACACAGGAGCAACCCAAATGTCCACCAACAGAAGAATGGATAAGCAAAATGTGGTGTATATATACGAGAGAACATTATTTAGCGTTATAAGGAAAGAAATTCTGACATATACTACAACATAGATGAGCCTTGAGGACACTATGCTAAGTGAAATAAGTCATTCATAAAAAGATAAATACTGTATGATTCCACTTATACAGGTAGTCAAAATCATAAAGACAGAAAGAATGGTAGTTGCCAAGGGCTGAGGGAGGGGAGGAATGAGGAATTATCATTTAATGGGTACAAGGTTTTTGTTTTACAAGGTGAAAAGAGTTATGGAGATGGATGGTGGTGATGGCTGCACAACATTATAACTGTATTTAATATCACTGAACTGTACACTTAAAAATGGGTAACATGGTAAATTATACGTTATGTGTACTTTGCCATAATAAAAAACAAAAACAATGCTTTATTTCCTCTCATAGTCAAAATTATTTCTGTACTATGAGACAAGAAAGAACTAAGTCCAGGTTATAAAGTTAAATTCTGAAATAAATATTCACCAATATTCATTATTTTCTATCAGCTTTTTATAATAAATATCAACTTGAAAAACGGTAAATAAGGCAATGGCTGTTTTGTGTTAAGAATTACACAAAAAGTCTAAGTTTTTTAAAATGTTGAAAATGAACTCTGAAAATGTCAAATCTACTCTAATCTTTTCTAGAAATGTGGTTTTTTTTTTCTTTTTCTAATTTCACAATATTACAGCAGTACAAACGTCTTGGTTACATACTTTTGTACCATCTGAATCAATGTTAAAAGTGTGCTCATACCCCAGATAGTGTGCATTGTACCTGTTTGGTGTGAATTTACCCATCATCACCTCCTCCTCCTCCCACTGTTTGATTTCCGATGAATGTTATTTCCTATGTGCATATACATTTTGATTAATTAGTACCAATTTAATGGTGAGTACACGTAGTGTTTTTTTTGTTTTTTTTTTTTTGAGACAGAGTCTCACTCTGTTGCCTGGGCTAGAGTGAGTGCCATGGCATCAACCTAGCTCACAGCAACCTCAAACTCCTGGGCTCAAGTGATTCTTCTGCCTCAGCCTCCCGAGTAGCTGGGACTATAGGCATGCGCCACCATGCCTGGCTAATTTTTTGTATATATTTTTAGTTGGCCAATTAATTTCTTTCTATTTATAGTAGAGACAGGGTCTCACTCTTGCTCAGGCTGGTTTTGAACTCCTGACCTTGAGCGATCCACCCGCCTCGGCCTCCCAGAGTGCTAGGATTACAGGTGTGAGCCACCGCGCCTGGCCAATGTTTTTCCATTCTTGTGATACTTCACTTAGAAGAATGGTCTCCAGTTCCATCCAGGTTAATACAAGAGGTATTAGTTCATCATTTTGTTTTATGGCTGAGTAGTTCTCCATAGTATACATATAAATTTTATTAATCCACTCATGCACACTGATGGGCACTTCGGTTGTTTACAGCAGTGAATTGTGCTGCTACAAACATTCAAGAGCAGGTGTCTTTTTTACAGATTGTCTTTTTTTTCCTTTGGATAAATACCCAGTAGTGGGACTGCTAGATCAAATGGCAGTTCTACTTTTAGTTCTTTGAGGTATCTCCCTACTACTTTCCATAGACATTATACTAGTTTGCAGTCCCACCAGCAGTGTACAAGTGTTCCTATCTCTCCACATTCATGTCAACATTTGTTTTGGGACTTTTTGATAAAACCCATTCTTACTAGAGTTAAGTGATATTGCATTGTGGTTCTTATTTACATTTCCCTTATGATCAGAGATGTTGGGCATTTTTTCCTATCGCCTTTTGAAAAGTTTCTGTTCATCATACTGAATGGGGAAAAACTGAAAGCATTCCCGCTTAGAACTGGAACCAGACAAGGCTGCCCACTGTCACCACTTGTATTCAACATAGTGCTGGAAGTCTCAGCCAGAGCAGTTACACAAGAGAATGAAATCAAGGGCATCCAAATGGGGGCAGAAGAGGTCAAAAACTATCATTCTTTGCTGAAAATATGATCTTATATCTAGAAAACCCCAAAGCTTCTGCTAGGACGCTACTGGAATTGATAAATTCAGCAGTCTCGGGTTACAAAATCAATGTACACAAATCAGTAGCATTCATATATGACAACAATAGTCAATCAGAGAACCAAATTAAAGACTCAATACCCTTCACAATAGCAACAAAGAAAAGAAAATACCTTAGAACATATTTTAACTAAGGAGGTAAAAGACCTCTACAGGGAGAATTACAAAACATCAAGGAAGGAAACAGCAGAGGACGTAAATAGATGGAAAAACATACCATGCTCATGGATCGGCAGAATCAACATTGTTACAATGTCTATACTACCCCAAGTGATTTACAGATTCAATGCAATCCCTACTAAAATACCAACATCATTTTTCGCAGATCTAGAAAAAATAATTCTATCCTTCATATGGAACCAGAGAAGACCCAGTATAGCCAAAGCAACTTTAAGCAAAAAGAACTAATTGGGAGGCATCACTTTACCAGACTTCAAGCTATACTACAATGCTATAATAATCAAAACTGTGTGTTACTGGCACAAAAACAGAAACATAGACCAATGAATCAGAACAGAGAACCCAGATATAAAACCATCGTCATATAGGCATCTGATCTTTGACAAAGCACATAAAAACATACACTGGGGAATAGAATCCCTATTCAACAAATGGTGCTGGAAAAATTGGATAGTGACATGTAGAAGACTGAAACAGGATTGATCTGCTCCTCTTACCATTCACAAAAATCAACTCACGATGGATAACAGACTTAAGCCTAAGGTATGAAACTATAAAAATTCTAGAGGAAAATGTTGGAAGAACTCTTACAGGCATCAGCCTAGGCAAAGAATTTATGAAGAAGGAACCAAAAGCAATCACAGCAACAACAAAAATAAATAAATGGTACCTGATCAAATTAAAAAGCTTTTACACAGCCAAGGAAATGATCACTAGAGCGAACAGACAACCTAAAGAATTGGAGAAAATATTTGCATGCTATACATAAAGGGCTGGTAACTAAAATCAATAAAGAACTCAAGCAAATCAGGAAGAACAAAAATCAAACTACCCCATTAAAAAGGAGGCAAAAGAAATGTAGGTTTTGAATAGTCATATATCCCCAAAATGACTTCCCCTGTTTTTTCCCTTTCCAGTTAATCAAGTTAAAATGAGTTAGCAATATATGGCCTATGGAGCAAATCCAATTGAATGCCTTTATTTTTTTGTAAATAAAGTTTTATTGGAACACAACTATCCTCATTCGTTTAGGTATTATTGATATGGCCACGTTCACACTGCCATGGCAGAGCTGAATAGCTGGGACAGAGACTATGTTGCCATAAAGCATGAGATATTTACTATCTAGCCCCTTGCAAATGTGCTCAAAATCATTATCAACAAGAAA
Source organism: Lepilemur ruficaudatus (assembly GCA_963574885.1). Classification (NCBI taxonomy): domain Eukaryota; kingdom Metazoa; phylum Chordata; class Mammalia; order Primates; family Lepilemuridae; genus Lepilemur; species Lepilemur ruficaudatus. Next base: position 9,166 of record CAUYRT010007237.1, read on the forward strand.
ATGCACTATAGTTTGAATATCCTAAAATCCAAATGCTCCAAAATTGGACACTCTTTGAGCATCCAAAACTCAAAGTTTTGGATTAAGGATGCTCAATCAGTAAGTATAATGCAAATATTCCAAAATCTCAAAAAACTTCTAGTCCCAAGCATTTTGGATAAGGGATATTCAACCTATATACTCACTATAACTCACCAGAATGGTTAACAAACAAAACAAAACAAACTCTAACAATTAAGAGTGGCAGAAGTCATGGTGAGGATGTAGAGAAAATGAACTTTCATTTACTAGTAATAGGAATAAAAATTGATCCAATCACTTTGGAAAACTAGTAACATTATCTAGTAAAGCTGAGTATAGCTATGATCCAGTAATTCCACACTTTGGTGTGTACCTCCAAAAAATTAGTATGTAAGTACATGAAATACTATGTTCATGAATATTCACAGCAGCCTTATAATAGCCAAAAAAAAAAAAAACAAGAAAAAAAACCTCACACCCTAGAAATATCTCAAACGTCCATCACCAGTAGAATGGAAAACTTGTGTTATATACATGCAATAGAATGTTACACAACAATGTAAAAGGACACAACTACATCCACGTGTAAGCAAAAAGAAGCCACATTCATGTACATGAATTCATTTATATATAATTCAAAAAAAGACAAGACAGGACTGACACCAAAAGACAAGCAACAAAAGAGCAAATAGATAAACTGGACTTCATCCAAATTTAAAACCACTGGACTATAAAGAACACCATCAACAAAGTGAAAAGATAACCCACAGAATGGGAAAAACATATACGCAAATCATGTATCTGATACGGGACTTATACCCAGAATATATAAAGAACCCTTCCCCTCCAGTAATAAGAAAAAAATAAATAAAAGTAAAAATAAAAGAACACTTAGACAAATATTAACAAGTGTCAGTGAGGGTAAGAGAAATCATACATTGCTGGTAGGAATGTAATATGGTACAGTCACTTTAGAAATGAGTTTGCAGGTCCTAAAAAAGTTAAACAGAGAGTTACCTTAAGGCCCAGCAATTCTACTCCTTAGGTATATACCCAAAAGTAATGAAAACATATGAACAAAAACCTGTGCAAAAATGTTCATAACACCATTATTCATGTTAGTTAAACCACGAAAATAACCCAAATGTTCTTAAACTGATGAACAAATTATAGCCATAAAATGAAATATTAAGCAATTAAAAAAGAATGAATTACTGATACAGACTGTAACATGAATGAACCTTGAAAATATTATGCTAAGTGAAAGAAGCCAGTCGCAAAAGACCACATTTTGCATGATTCCATTTATATGAAATGCCCAGAATAAGCAAATCTATAGATATAGAGATAGAAAGCAGATTAGTGGTTCCCTGTGGCTTGGGAGGGGGTACTGAGAATAAATGAGTGAGACTGCTAATAGGTATGAGATTTCTTTTGGAGGTGAAGCAAATGTTCTAAAATTGTGGTGATAGCTGCACAGCTCTGTGAATATACTCAAAACCATTAAACTGTATGCTTTAAATGGATAATTGTATGGTATACAAATTATATCTCAACAATGCTATTAGAAAAAAATACATAAGACTAAACTCTATGATGATATAACTCAGAATGATATAAATCACATTTGGGGTGAAAAATGGCTGGGAAGAGACAAAAGGGAGACTCCCTGAGTACAGGTAATTTCTGTATCTTGTTCTGTGTACTTACAGGAATAAATTTACTTTGTAAAAATACATTGGGCCTTACACCTAAGAGGTATACACACTACTGTATCTATCTGTACTTCAATTAAAAATGTTTGTTTTTTTAAAAACACAACTATAGTTTTTTTTTAAATTTCAGAATGCGAAGTTAGGATTATTTACTTACATTTTAGAAATTAGGAACCTAAGGAAATCGAGAAGTAAAAATGACTTGCTTATAGTCAAATTTCAAGTCAATGACAGAAATAAAGCTTTGTTCCTAATTGTAAACAATGTATATCCAAAGTGGATACCTCCTACCTATCCACAACTACTGCTTTTATCACATTATCATGCTTATTTCCCTCACAACACTTAAAACTACATAAAATAATTTTATTATTTGTTTACTGTGTTACTCTGTCTTCTCACAAAATGTGAGCTCCATGAGAATAGGAACTTTATCTGTTCAGTACTGTATCCTCAATATCCAGAACAGTACACAGTACCCACAAGATGCTTAATAAGTATCCAGAATGAATGCAATCATTACACTAACTCTTGTCCTTGTTTTTTTTTTTTTTTTTGGAAAATGGAATTCACTTCAATATTTGCTAGAACAGTAACTGACTGCAGGTCTGGCTATATTTTATCTCATATATCATCACCAATATATCAAGATGGTTAAAAAAGGATGAAGATAAATAATTTAACAATGATATATTAAGAAAACGTAAAATGGACGAATGGTTCTATTTAATGATTCATTGGAAATAATGATTTCAATAGGAAAAAAGGACAATAATGAAGGATAAAAAAGTTTCTTCTCAAACAAAAAATTATAGGTGAATCTACTAAATATCACAACTAGATATGGCCAAAGTTACTGCATTCAAATGAAGATTTAGCATAAATTACAAGACAATTGTGTATATTTTTACGACAACCTGGGATAGCTTTATTAGAAAAAACTCAACATCAAATTGGATGTCCTTTGCCTTAGATGACTGATTTGAAATTGTCTTGATAGGGATGCTCTATATTCTTTCTTATATTCTATCTTCCTTATATTCTTTAGTGCTTCTTTACTTGAGTAGTTTTCTGTATGTAAATCATTAATATTTTTATTATACACCCTAAATAAATGAGATGAAAAGATTTAATAAGCAACTATTTTCTCAGAAAAGGTGTTATATAAATGATAAAATGTTATGATTTAACCTTTTCTTACAATCAGATTAGTATCACAAATGTTACTTTAGTTACTTTAGTACAACCCAGATTTTTTATAGCATTCTTCCTCTAAAAGTATTGCTTACAGTACCATGACACTTTGTATATATTATCTTTATTAATATTTTTATGTATATATTTCTGCCAACTATACAGACTTTACTCTCATGTATGTTATATATTTGTATTCCTAGAATGCAGCATAAAGTAGGCATTTCAAAAATGCCTGTTTGATTGATGAAAAGGGCACCTACAGTGGTAGAAGCAGCATCAAGCTGGAATTTAAGAAACAAATTCTGCCCAAATTGTGGCCTGCAAACAAACGCTTTACTACTCTTGGGCTTTGAAATAAATTAGTTTTTAGGTCTTTTATAGCTCTGAGGGTGAGTCTTCTAATAAGTCAGAATAAAGCCCAGGCTTTTTCTATTTCTTCTCTAGAAATATTAGTTCCAATCCTCTTGAAATTGAAATGATCGCCACCTTGTGGACTTATAGCAATCTTTGTGACTTCCCCCTCTAGTTACCCTCTTGCAACTATCCTCCACTGGGGGATACCATCTCCCCACCATGGTAGGCTGGTGTAAGAAGTGAAAATAAACCTTGTAAGATCGCATATATTCCTAATCCAAAAATCTGAAATTTGAAATGCTCCAAAATCCAAAACTTTTTGAGTGCCAATATGACATTCAAAGGAAATCTTTGGATTTCAGATAATTTAGACCTGGAATGATTAAGCAGACGACACAAATATGCCAAAATCTGAAAAAAATCCCAGATCCTAAACACTTCTGGTTCCAAGCATTTTGGATAAAGGATATTCAAACTGTATTAGCTATTACCAATAGAAGTGAACAGCTGGTTCTACTAGTTGTTAGAAAGCAGGTATTAAATCTAGTTTTATAAACAGTATAGATTTCACATTACCCCCCGCCATGATCCTACTTAGGAAGAGGCAAAACATTTTGTTTTGAGCAATATTTTTTTTCTCGTTCTTGCCTCTATTTGCTGTGTGAAACTAGTATAAAGTTAATATAAGCCACACATTATAAATCCAGTGTATCCTTTTTATATACTGCAGCATTTTGATGATATACTGCCTAAGAAGTTCTTCCAAATATGTTACTCAAAACAAACAAAAAAACATACCTGTTGTGTATTTTCTAATACAATGAAATCAAATCTTTTTTAGGAGTTGAGGAATAGTTTATATAGTCAGAATAGCTGAAATTGCTTTAAATTACTTAAATGCCTTCAAGTATTTAAATGTCCACAAAGCACTGCATAAATGCTTTTTTAAAAATGCCATAAAGTATTTGTTTTTTGTTTATGGAACCCTGAACAGTAATGGTATAAATTAATACACATAGTCATTTATAATATTTAAAAAGTGCACATAAAAAATATTTTCATGTTTAAGTAAATTAAACAGAAACAACATAAGCACTGTAAAACTGAATGTGCCTTAAACATGTTTATGATGTGATTCCGTTAAGTATTAATTTAGCTATTAACTACAATTATCCTATATAACACAAGTAAGATTTAACAGTAGCAAGGAAATGCTAGTACCTGAAAACAGAGCAATAACTTTGAATCTGCTGTCAAAAGAAACTTTTACCTTTCTGGGCTTTCAATGTCTGTTCTTCAATTTGCCTTAAACGTTCCATTAGCTCTTCCTTTTCACGTTCTATTCTTTCCTTTTCCTTTTCTGCTATTTCTCTTTTCTTCTTTTCATTCTCTAATTGTGCCCTTAAAAGGAATTACAATTGCTATGTTATAAAATAATTAGACAAATATTATTCATGTGAAATCCAACTACTGTGAATCAACTAAGAAACTACAGCATAAATATTTTAACAAGGTTTTCATTATACACACTTGTGTTCAAAACAGGGTATGGTTAAAAATACAGGACTATGCCGTTACATACGCTTGTTGTGCACACACATGTGCTGGGTTTCAATACATTTCTTACAGTGGGATCACGATAAAGACAGCTGATACCTATTTTTTAAAATATTAAAAACTTAGACATTTTAGGAAGATTCTCAAAGGACAAGTTTATAAAACTTGCCAAATATATCCCGGTGTACAAAACATATTAAGGCACAGAGAGGAGGAATTCTGAGAACAAATTATATGTCAGTACCAAAAAGCAACCACACAGTTGCTATATCCCAAGAAAATGCCTTTTTTAGATTAGCAGGATCCCTCCGTTGGGGAAATAACAAAGGCTTGAAGAGAGCACACAAAGGCAAGTATCTTAAAACAGGAAAATGACCGGGGAGGGCAACAATTTTAATTACTAACAATGATTTAATACAAGTTTCATTTCTTGAGTCATACCCATTTATGCCTAGATACAAGACGACAAATCAGTTTCACTTCCTTTGATAATTCCACTAGAATGCCAATAGGTGGCTAACGCTATTAAAAAAGGTTATCAGAGCTCAGTAGGAAAGAATGCTTCAATCATTTAGCTGCATCTGCATCAGGCCATGGGCCTGATGAGACTGTTTCTTTTAAATATAGCCAAATTCATTCATCAAATATCTACCAAGAGCCTACCACAGATCAGACTCCACGTTGGTGGCCAAATTTACAAGAGGAATAAAAGTGAGATGAGAAATTGTGCTAGCAGAAAATATTTTCTACTTGATAAGTTTAATCAATACTCAAGTAACTAATAAGAATAATTTTCTTATTTTAGTTAAGAAATCAATTATGACTTCATCTCTGAAATTTATCTGGGTGTGCTTTAATGTTCCACAAAAAGACATCACTGCCACCTGCTGTCAATTCTGAATTTCAGGCACAAAACCATGTAGTTTCTCAACTTCCAGTCACTCATAAACTTATCAGCAAAGTTTCACTATCAAAGCTGTTTCCCTTACTTTAGAAACCTAAATTTTAAAATTCCTGTACTTCCTAACATATACCATCTGCCCCCAACACAGAAAGAGAGTCCAGCTTTGCAGCAGAGTTGTCACAACTCAGTCAGAGGTCAAACAGATACTGATGGTGACCACCTAGCGCACCAAGCCAAAACAAAATTTAAGGGTCACCACACCTCCTTGCTGATTTAATGAATCCTCCCATCATTTAAGGACCTAGGGCCTGGAGCCCATTCATGCAAACAGAAATCCACTTCTGTTCTTGAGTTCCCTATGAGGTCCTTTCTCAACAGTAAGGAAGAAAAATAACAGTAAGTATACCTTGCCCGGGGATCTGGGGTCACTCTCAGGACTTTCACCTCTTTCTCCTTATCCTATTTCAATTTATCAAGCATATACAGGCAAAGAGATTTAAGGAGTTGGGAGCTTCCACTCCTCTGGAAGACATGAACTTAAGGGAATGTTTGTCCAACTTCCTTGGGCAAAAGAAGGACCTGATGGCCCTCACAGAAGCTGCTGCCCTATCTGTGTTCTTTAGATAGCTAAAAATCATCAGGTTCTCCATGAAAGCAAAAGCACAGTACTATTCAAGTAATTGCTAGTACGGCTAAAGCTACTCTTTTCCACACCAGGTTGTGTGCTACCCTAGAATGTTGATTAGCCTATCCCAACTACTCCCCAGCCTCTGTGCAATTATACCCAGTGCCACCACAATTCCCCAAGACAGCTATCTTCCTCCATCGCTCCCTAAGACCCCAAGACACTTCTCAAGAATGAACACTGCAAACCAGCTCTCAAGATCTGAAGGCTACAATCATACTCCATCAACTCAGAACCTTCCAGATGCAGCTTTGGCTGGATCCCTTCTGGGGATGGTTACTGATTTTATTTAGCTTCATGTGCTTTTCTTCAGAGATGGAGGTGAAGGAGATATGGAAGCAGATAAAAAGACTGAAAGTAATCTGGCCACAAGCAAATTGGGGGAAAAGATTGTCTTCTTACAGATTATAAAAAGTTTTCCCTTTGAGAGAGAAAGATAAAAGGCTATAACGGGTAAGAATATACTATACACAAAGAGTACTTACTTATTTATTTGAGACAGGGTCTTACTCTGTCACTCAGGCTCAAATGCAGTTGCATGATCATAGTTCATTGCAGCCTCTAACTCCTGGGCTCAAATAATCCTCCTGCCTTCCAGGTAGCTAGGATTACAGGTACATGCCACTACACCTGGCTAATTTATTTTTTACAGAGATGGGGTCACCACGATGTAATTGTAAGGCACAGGACAGCAGTAAAAAAGGAGAGTCCAAAGTATAATAACAATCCAACTTAATATCTTTAACGGTGGGATCAATAATCACCAACAAGCTTCATGCCCATATAACAAATGTTCTGTTATGCAGTTAACTTCTCTAAGGCAGATAATGTCAAGTTAATATTATAAAATAAGTAAAATCGATAAAATATTCAAATTACATAGAACATTTAAGAAAAAAAAATCAGTGAATACAACCCCTAGAAATATTGTACCAAAGTCATATCTAGCCGAAGGCCTACTTAATTACTAGATACAAATTATGTTATATCCAGCATGTGTAAAATACATGTTTTGTGTTCCTTGATTTTTTTTAAGGACCTACTCTATGTCTTAAATCCTAATGTTGCTCTATAAAGATTTCCTCAACAAAAGTTAACATTAGTTTGGTCTCTAAATTTTTTCAAATAAAGCATAAAGTTTAAATTAATCTAGAATCAGATTCAAGAATTATATTGCTAGACTCTGGTTCCAGAGTCAATAAGGATTTTATTCATTATTATTCCAATTTTAATTAACTCTCAATTTAAAATATTTAACAGTAACTTTTTTAAATCTAAGAGAAACACAGTTAAAAAGATTAGTGTCTTTGGCAGGGAGTCCTGATGTTCTCCTACTCTGCAAAGTGACTTTTCAGCTGGGTTGTATGATTTCACTAACGTTTTTCAAAGGAAAATATTCAGCACATTCTTACCTTGAAAAATTAAGAAATGTAAGTAACAAGCAAAACAAACTCAAATATTTCAAACTGCTCTATCCAAAACAATGTGGGTCAGTGAAAAGCAAACACGATAAAAGAGAAGCATGTTTATAAAGGCACGAAAAGCTATTTTCTCAGAAATAGCTGTCAAAAATATCTAACTTGAAAATTATTAATATATATACTCGTTTTAAAGTAGGATAGACTGATAATGCTGTCTTTCAACTTTAGTACAATGAAAATAACATAAAAATGTAAATTTAGAGTTATGTTAAAGAAACTGAGCAAGTTTTTAGGTACATATATATTAAGAAGTATATGCTGTAGAATGGAAGCCTTTATTACTATGTAATGCATCTCTTTATCACTAATAATTTTCCTTGCTTTGAAATTTGTTTTGTACAAAATTAATACAGCCAATCCAATTTTCTTTCAAAACAAATAAATAAATAAAAATAAATAAATAAATAAATAACTTAAAAAAAAAAAAAAGAAACTGAGCAGTCAAATTTTAGATATCCTATTTCTATCAATTAAAAATGACAGGCTATAGGCTGGGCGCGGTGGCTCATGCCTGTAATCCTAGCACTCTGGGAGGCCAAGGTGGGCAGATCACTCAAGGTCAGGAGTTCGAAACTAGCCTGAGCAAGAGCGAGACCTCGTCTCTACTATAAATAGAAAGAAATTAATTGGCCCACTGAAAATACACAGAAAAATTAGCCGGACATGGTGGCGCATGCCTGTTGTCCCAGCTACTCAGGAGGCTGAGGCAGAAGAATTGCTTGAGCCCAGGAGTTTGAGGTTGCTGTGAGCTAGACTGACGCCACGGCACTCTAGCCAGGGCAACAAAGTGAGACTCTGTCTCAAAAAAAAAAAAAAAAAAAGACAGGCTATAAATTCCATACCTTTCCAACTGCTTCTGATGTTTCTCTTCCCTAGCCTGAGCCTTCATCTGCTGTACTTCAATAGTATCAGGCTTCCTTCTTCGCATGTACAGTTCGTGGTTTCCCATACATAAGGCCAAAATCCGCTTATTGATTCTCAGGCGAGGTGCATAAAAAACAAAATCCTAAACATAAAATATTCTGAAATTAAAATCTTCCTGAAGGATAGTCTCTCTCACAACAATCTGCACTAAAAATTTCAACATGAAGTATGAGTTCTGATGTATATTACATGTAGTTTAGAAATCATAAAATTTTATAACTCCTAGCAAGTATGACATACTTTCACATAACTGGTTCCTTACCTTTTCATGCCCCACCGGTTTTGTAAACAGGTTAACATTCTTATCCTATCAATACAGATGTCATTTATTCCATTTTGTTCTCCAAAGTAACCATGAGCACCTGTTTCTTACACATCAGAGTAGGAGGTTTTTTTGGTTTGTTTTGCCTTTTGCCATTAATGCCAAAACTGGTCCTTTGTTAATAGCTCTTGAATCTTTTTTAACCTAGGAATGTTCTTATTTTTTATTTTTTCAATAACTAACAGAGTTAGAATACTAAACTGTACATGACACTAGAGGAATTTTAAAAATTGGTTTAAATAAAAAGATTTCTTAAGTTCAAGTCTTAAAGTTACAAAAATATAAGATCACAACGTAAAGTATTAATATATAAACAGAATTTATTTAGAATAGGGTTAGCTCTACGACATTTTAGCCACCAATGAACAAATTTTTTTTAATTGCTTCTTAGGAATGGTGATTGTCTTCAATGACTTCCTAATAAATAACTACCTTATAACTGAATCTCAGTTAAAATAAAACTCTATTTATCTTATGAAAATTAAAACCTTGCATTTTTAATAACATTATTTTATCACTGGAAAAGGTGAACTGTAGAAAGAGAATGTTAATCAGAAGCAACCAATGAATGAAGAATGCCATTCTTCAAGTGAGGAAAGTAGCAGATATTTAAAGTGTTACTACACAAAACATATTAAAAAATTTTACTTACAGGTGCCTTTTTGTCAATTGGCTTTATAACAAATTTTTTGTCATTAAATGAAATATTTCTGATTTCACTCCAAGGAAAACCAATTTTAGGTGTTAACCTTAAAAAATGAGAGCAACTCTTTAATTAAAGGCAGTAAACAATGGACAATATTCATCACAACTTTCTGGGTCCAGTTTAGCTGAATGACCAGTCTTAATAGTTCCAGATTTTCAAAATGTATTAACTTACTTATAACACACAGTTGACATTACCTTTTAAAGGGAAATTTGAGAAACTAAATCATAAAACAATTATTCAAACATTTCATAAATATTTCATGAATCTTAAAAGCATTGTAGTTATTTTCCTAAAATTATCTTTAAAAAAAA
>CAUYRT010007244.1:0-22733 GCA_963574885.1 Lepilemur ruficaudatus
CTGACTCGAGGGGGGAGGGGGGCAAGGGCGATATACGTAACCTTAACATTTGTACTCCTATAATATGCTGAAATAAAAAAAATAAAGCATATATTTAATGAAAAAAAAGAAAAGAAAGAAAGAGTAATGACATGGCAGTGGCGGTTACCCTCCAGCATGGTATGTTATGTGTCTGATGTCTCGGGAAGTGTCCGCTGCTTGCAGTGAAGCACAGATTTGATGGTGGTCTGCTAACTACTCATCTGGACTCATATCCTTCTTCTGAATATGGCTCTTCAGCTTTACCAAGTTCTTAGTCTTTGTTTTCAATCTTTTTTGGCAGTGATGTTGAGTTTCAAATGACTCCATGCTAATATAATACTGCTAAACTCTAGTGGTTCATGAAAAAAAAAGTATAACTTTTTGAAAAATATATAATATATGTTAGACAGTACAATAGATAATTTTCACCTATTAGTAATTATTTGTGAAATTTCAATTAAAGCAGTTAATCACAGAGAACCTAAGAAACCTTAAAATTAGCAAGAATTTTGACCTAATTATCTCTACACTGAAATTAATCCAAAGAAAGCAATAAAGCTAGAAAAGTAAATCAATAAATTTACTCTATATTTCTAGACTAAATTTCTATATATTTTTATTTCTATATATTTTAATGAATTTAATCATAGAAATTACTCGGTTGCTTACAATTGCTGCAAATTCAATTAGAGCCCCTTTACTTATAACAATTTAACAGGGGAAAATGTAAGTGGAAATACATCAGGGAAGTATTGTTTAACTGAATACACAGCATTTTGACAATTGAGAAGAATATGATCTAGTGTCAGGAATTATATGGCTCTGTTCAATGTCACCTTCAGTATATGTGAATAAATACCTTATATCTGAAACTCATTATTTTCTCTTATTTTCCACATTTGTACTTTATTAGATTCTATCATCCTCAACTAATGCAACAGAATATCAGTAAGAGTCATTTCCAAACTCACAATAAATTTTTCAGAAGAAGTTGAAATGGTTCCTTGTTTAATTCATAACTATGAAATATGAGGTGAAGTTTCAAAGGCAGTGGTAAACTTAATGCAAAGAAAATATGGAGAATACTCCAAGTTTTGACTTTGAAATGTTCAGGTAACGCAAACTATAAAATGATTCACAAACAGTACCTTAACTTTATTGCACCACTCATCATGTAGTGTTATTTAGGGCATGATGTATTTATTAAAGCATATTTAATTTTAAACTGAAGCTTAGCATTTCATTGGTTTTTATACAGTGAATGCATATTGATTTAAACTATAGATAGAATTTTTAAAACATTGGATAAAAAATGGTCATTTATATGGTCATTTATGGGCAGATAAACCCATAATTTTAGTATATATAAAATAATCATATGTGAGCAAAGTCAAAATTTTAATCTGAGATAAAGACAAATCAAATCATCCAGACCAAAAAAAAAAAGGAAGAAAGAAAAAAACCTTAGGCAAAAAACAAAACAAAACAAAACCCTTAGGCAGTTTTTGACTATATGAGCTTTAATTTGGGAGAACAAATAAGCTCCTCCTCCCAAAGTACCCAGTTAGAGAGATGGAAGGGAATAAAACTCCTGATATATTGTCCTCCTGGTTATACATCCTATGGAATCAGTGCAATAAGTGCTGGTGTGTATATTTAGGCCGGTTGTGCTTTGTAAAAAGGTGTCTAACCAAAGAATTGAAATCTAACTCATGTTCCACTTTCCAAGCTATGACCTGACATAGGTCTATGTCATCTTGAGAATGGCTTTTCTAGGATCACACTCAGTTACTGTGTGGACCAGCGGTGGTGCCAATATACTTCCACAGGCAGCCTGTCCAATGAACAGTTTTGATATTGGCCATTGGATCAATATAAAACAGAAAATGAATGGCTAGCTCAGTAATTCCTCCTAGGTTAATTCATTAGTCAGGGATGCATTTTATGAACAAATGAGTCACATACAAGTAGAAGTTGTGCTGTGCATAGGCAAGCAGAAAATCTTGGTACTTTGATAGCTTCAATTACATTAGAAATCTGCCTTTGGAATTGGAAATTACTCTTGCACTGCAGAGTGGAGCTAAGGCTCACCAGGATGTTTGCCTCCCTCTCCCTCCAGGGTATGCATGCTAAGGTTCTAGGGTAATATCAAGTCAGTACACTGCCTGGAACAATTTTGTACAATGGAAGTCAAACCTGACGTAGGCACATCAAAATAACAACTTCTCAAGTTTCCTCTCTTGAGTTTCATATCCTCTTCAGGACAGTGACTCCACATAACCATATAGAAAAAGAGAGGAGGGGTGTCCTTTGTTCTGAATGCCTTCTAATTACATTTTATAATAGACAGTAGAGGGTAGCTATTAGGAATTGAGGCCTGTTTTGTGATTTCTCTTATTGAAATTATATGATCTTTAAGAATGGGCAAGCTTGAAAAAAATGGCTCATATATTCCTGGTGAAATTAATCAATACCTAATTATTTAGAAGCTGTAAATGCTATCTTTGGCTTACATGCTCACAAAATGTGTTTTCTTCTGTCAATAAAGGCCAACAAATCAGAAATCTAGCATAAGGAAGGTTATTAGAAATCACAAAAGACTCACCCTTATTTTTGCACTTAGCTATTTTATCAATTTAATGGTGTTTATGCCACTTTAATAAGGAAAAAGAGCTTTGGCCTTACAAATATAATTGGAAAAGGGTGGTACCTGAAACCATAGAAAACACAGTAATGGAAAGAACTTCAAAATTCAGTATATTAGCAAATCACCTCCTGAGAAATAGAAAATATAAAAGTCACCTGTTTCCTCAAAGACTATATTTAAAGTGTCATGTATTGGTGATGAGTTTGTTTTTAAATCTTAAAATCAGGTTTCATTGCTTGTCATAAATAATGGTGGGTTCCCTTCATGTCCAAGGCACAGCCCCTCAGTTGTCTGCTGCTGCTGACTCAGAGCTGACTCCCTCAGACTTAAAAAAAGAAAACAACTTTCTCCTAAAGCCAAATACCATCTCCAAGGGCTGCCCCTCCAATGTCTGTGCAATGATACAGTAAATATTATAGGTTCTCCTCTCCCTGCTTGCCTTAAAGTACAATTCTGAAGGGCCGTCTTGGCTCCAGAACTCCTCTGTGATCACCTAGTATGGATTCCTTTGTTGTGACTTTATCAAAGATTTACACGTGAACTTCTCCTTCTGCCTAATCCTCTTGTCTTTACTTTCCTTTAGGTTTTAATTCAGGGTACTCATACATTAACCTCTTCCTTGAAAATCTTGTTCTCAGAATTTATTTTCTATAGCATCATATCTAAGATACTGAGCAAACAAAACCTATGTACTTAAGTTTTAAATTATATCCCATTTAAAAAAACAATTTTTTAAATGGTAAAATTACATGGCAGAATAGAACCTTCCCTTGTACCTACTATTTTCACCATTTCCTTTTGTCATGCCTTAAAATACACACACTTTTATACTTTATTGTAAACTCTGAAACTACATCTTAAATTTAGATTTTCTTCACATTGGTAAAGAACAAACTATTAGTGATTAGCCTGTCATAAATATTTTCTGCTTCTAAATTCACTAAGTTTGACCTTAGCATCACTAGGACTTAATCTTTGCAGACTTAGTTGAATTCCATTTTACACACATAAATATAGGTTCACATTTTATCTACCGATTGATCATTTTTGCAGCTATCTCTACCTATCCTTACACATCTGAGCATTAAATAAATATTTGTGTTGGATTGCTTTTACATTAAACTTGTTAATTGTGAAGGTGCCATTATACCATATCTTTATTCAAATCTTTTCTTTCTTAATATCTATCATAGTATTTTCCAGAGTCCATTAATTTTTATACTCCAAACAGATAAACACAAATTAAATTTATATCACTAGAAATTATATGAAAGCTTGTACTTACAAATAAACATCTATATAAATTTACATATTTCAGGGTGAAAGTGGTCCATTAAATTCCTGAATTATAAAGGTCACCAGCCCATGAATCACCAAAAAATATATAATTCTAACTATATCTTTTTAAAACTTTTTATGATAAATATAATACACAAGCTTAAAAATGCATAAAACATAAATATACAGTGCAACAAACAGCTATAAAGAAAATACCCATGGAATATGTAAAGAAGTGGGACAATGTCAGAGGCCCAGAAGGACCTGTTGGTATCCCTTCCTGGTATTACACCCTATCCAAGAAGGGACCACTATCTTTTCTTTCCTATGTAATTTTACCTCTGCAAATATGTAATGATCTAGTGATTGATTGGTTAGTAAAATCTTATATACCCTAAACCATCATGTTGTTTAATTTAATTGCCTTGAAGACACCAAACTTCTTGTTGAACTGTCCATTGGACATCAGCATTTTGATGCCTTCTTGAATTAAAGCTCAATATACTCCAACATAAACTTATTAAATTCTATCCTATCTAGACTGCACTCTTATATTCCATTGATACATCTTGTATCTTCATGGATACCATCAACGCCCGTACTTTAAATTCTGAAGCCTGAAATTATCTTTTATTTCTTCCTCTTCCTTATAAAGAAGTCCTCTTACAAACTATCATGATAGTAGGTATTTTTCTTCTTTTTTTTTCTAAATCTATAGCACTATTTGATAAAGTTTCTCATATGTCTATTGCATTAGACACTTATTTTCTCTCCCTGTCCTAGTCTGAACACTTTAGTCCCTTTCCTACCCTGACTTGAAAGTAATTTTATGAAGAACAATTCTAATCATGTTTTATCTTTTTAAATCTGTACTGCCTCCCTTTCACTTAATGGGTAAAGTCCAAGACTTTCGTGTGTCATACAGATAAACTTGTGTGTTGGTCCCACCTGGTCTCTCCCTGCTCATTTCCTGACATTTACTCTCCTTACTTTACACTATAACCTTGCCAATGGCATTATACTGTATTTCCCTGGGAAAACCCTGGTGTTTGCTGACAACACTTACTCTTTCTTGTCACTCACCTGTGTTCCCTTCTCACACATAATTACATTTTTAGAAACTTTTATCATTTACCAAGAAAGAGTATCTCTCCCTCGGACAGCTTTCATCCTGGAAAAGTCAGTGTTCCCTTTATGCTATCTCTGTACTTTGGATATATACTTCTATTTTTGCACATATCACAGTACATTGCAATGCATCCCAGTAACATGTTTTTCACCCCTACGAGCTGTGAACTTGAAATTAAGAGAAAATGTTATGTGTTTCCATATACTCAAAGGTAAGCGTAGCACCTGGCTATGCTCTTTTGATACTTTTTCAATTGAATCTTTCCTTACATTCTGTTTTCATGTCATACTAATTCACATTTACTGTCAAAGCAATATGAGTATTTTGCTGAGCTTAATTTATAGACTGCTTCATTGTTTTTTTGAAAAACTTAATATTAGTTGAAGGGATCCTTGCAAGGTCACAACTGCCCAAGACTATCAGTTCAAACAACCACTGAAATTACCTACAGTTAAACCATGTATTTTTATATGACTAGAGGAATTTAAGGCTATATTTATGAACAGGCTTTATGTTCCTATTGCCTATTGTACTGTAAGCCATTATGGAAACAACGGTCCTTTTTATCAGCTTTAAAGTGGCTGGAGGATGTTAACCAGTGGCTTTATCCAGTAAGTAAATATATATGGTATATACAGATCATTAACATTTGTAAAATTGAGATGGCAAAGTCACATTTCCTTTGAATTTTGTTTTTGTCTAATTTATTTTAAAAAATTACTCTTGGAAATGAGCCATCTTAAACAGAAAATTTGAGATACTGTGTTCTTTGTATCTTAATTCTAACCTTTTTCTTTCCTAATGGGAAGAACAAAACCTCTCATTTTTCTATATGCTGAAGAAAGAGAAGGAGTAATATTTATTTGTGTTTTGGCACCAAATTGCTCTGTTATGGAGATCTTTGCTCTTCTAGGTGAATATTTTTCTTGTTTGTGAGCTGTCATGCATGCTGCTGCTTTCTTCTAACTCTTTAAATTAAATTTGATTGTATGAAACCACTATTTTACTGTGAATATTATGATCAAGTGTTGCTAATTTGTAAAATGTTTTTATTAGCTTGTTGTAATTATGAAAATACTAAAACCTCTTAGGAAGATCATAGAGTAGACTTTTGAAATCTTCCCTTAGCATTTTTCCCTTTAAGATACAGCATTAATATTTTATGAAGGTAGCTGTGATATTCTAGTGTTGTTTACAGCTTCAGAATTGGCAAATACCTGAGAATTCCATATTCAATAGTGTTAAAAGATTGTAATTTGTAGCTCATGATTGGTTTATATTTAATGATGTTCTATCTTGTAAAGGGAAGAGATATAGAGTAATAAATAGGCTTTTTGCCACATTTTGTGAATTTATATTTACCTAAGGGGAGAATTTAGGCAAATGTGTAAGACAAACAGCAATACCTTTGCTAGAGGTTAAGACAGTGCTTCAAGGTTATAGGAGCTGTTGTTGTAAGAGAACAGTTTTTTTTAATCACTTTTTTATTTTATATAGCACATTATAAATTTTAAATTGCAGTGTCAGAATGTATGCAACTGTTCTTTTAGTGGTAATTTTGTATTATCATTTGCCTTCCTTCCCTCCTTCCTTTTTTTCCTTCCTTTCATCCTGCCTCTTCCTTCTTCCTTGCCTCCTTCCCTCTTCTCTTATTTATTTAATTATTTTTCCAAGAAAATATGGCTAAATATATGTAAACTTGGACATAGATGGGTAGATGTTTATAACTTGAGATATGGTCAAAATATAAAAACAGAAATACTTGATAATAAGCATGCTATTTTTAAAATTACACTTCTATAAATATATGGCTGCTTAATAAATAACTGATAATTGTATATCCCATTACTAATGTAATGACTTTAAGACAGTTTTTTTTTAATTTCAGCATATTACGGGAGTACAAATGTTTAGATTACATATATTGCATTTTCCCCACCTGAGTCAGAGCTTCAAGCATATCCATCCCCCAGATGGTGCTCAGGGCACCCATTAGATGTGTATATACCCACCCTGGCTCCTACTGCCTGACACCTAATGAATGTTACCACTGTATGGCACTTAAGTGTTGGTCATTTAAGTCAGTTAATACCAATTTGATGGTGAGTACATGTGGTGCTTGTTTTTCCATTCTTGTGATGCTTCAATTTAGCAGAATGGGCTCAGCTCTATCCGGGATAATACAAGAGGTGCTAGATCACTACTGTTTTTTGCAGCTGAGTAGAATTCCATGGTATACATATACCACATTTTATTAATCCACTCATGTAATTATGGGCACTTGGGTTGTTTCCATATCTTTGAAATTGTGAATTGTGCTGCTATAAACACTGTAGTACAGATATTTTTTTATAGAATGTCTTTTGTTCCTTTGGGTAGATGTCCAGTAATGGGATTGCTGGATCACATGGTAGTTCTAATTATAGTTCTTTGAGGTATCTCAATATTACTCTCCATAGAGATTGTACCAAAACAATTTTTATAACACTTTTAGATTAATTTGCAAAATGCGCAATTCCAATCATATCCTTTCAATGCAAATAAGTGTTCAGTGGATGGCTACTGTCTATAAACAATGGACTATATACTCTCTGGCATTCAAGGCTTCCACACCATGAATTGAACCTTTCCAGAGGTGTCCTCCCATTTACTCTTCCCTTCATGATTCAGTCAAATACAGTACACACTTCCAGCTCATGGTCTATATTTTTAGTTGATTTTTTAATAGTGGTAAAATGTACGTAACTTAGAATTTACATCTTAACCTTGCTAAAGTGTACAATTCAGTGGCATTAAGTATACTCACAGTGTTGTGCAACCATTCTGACTATCCATTCCTAGAACTTTTTTATCAATCCAAACAGACGCTCCATACCCATTAAACAATAACTTGCTATTTCCCCTACGTCCACCCCGTGTCAACCACCATTCTACTTTCTGTCTCTATGAATTTGCCTATTTTATATATCTCATATAAGTGAAATCATACAATATTTGTCATTTTGTGTCTGACTAATTTTACTTATTATAATTTCATCAGTATTCATCCATGATGAAGCATGTGTCAGAATTTCCTTTCTTTCTAAGGCTGATATTATTGCATTGTATGTATATACTACATTTTTTTAAATTAATAGAATTTATTATGAGAAGGTTTAGGTTTATAGAAAAAAATTTTTTTAATTTTCTTTTTATTTCAGCATATTACGGGGATACAAATGTTTAGGTTACATATATTGCCCTTGCCTCACCCAGGTCAGAGCTTCAAGTGTGTCCATCATCACCCAGAAGATACACACCGCACCCATTAGGTGTCTGTATACCCATACCCTCCTTCCCCCTCCCTCCTGCCTGATACCTGATGAATATATTACTATATATGCACTTAAGGGTTGATCACTTAATACTAATTTGATGATGAGTACTTGTGGTGCTTGTTTTACCACTCTTGGGATACTTAGTAGAATGGGCTCCAGCTCTATCCAGGATAATACAAGAGGTGCTATATCACCATTGTTTTTTGTGGCTGAGTAGAACTCCATGATATACATATACCACATTTTATTAATCCACTCATGTACTGATGTGCACTTGGGTTGTTTCCACATCTTTGCAATTGTGAATTGTGCTGCTATAAACATTCTAGTGCACATGTCTTTTTTATAGAATGTATTTTTTTCTTTAGATAGATGCCTGGTAATGGGATTGCTGGATCAAATGGTAGTTCTACTTGTGTCTCTTTGAAGTATCTCCATATTGCTTTCTATGGAGGTTGTACTAGTTCAGTCCCACCAGCAATGTAGGAGTGTTCCTATCTCTCCACATCCATGTCAACATTTATTGTTTTGGAACTTTTTAATAAAGGTCATTCTCACTAGAGATAAGTGATATCTCATTGTGGTTTTGATTTGCATTTCCCTGATGATTAGAGATGTTGAGCATTTTTTCATATGTTTTTTAGCCATTAGTCTATCCTCTTTGGAAAAGTTTCTGTTCTTGTCTTTTGCCCACTTTTTCAAGTTCATTTGATTTTTTTCTTGCTGATTTTCAAGAGTTCTGTATAGATTATAGTTATCAGTCCTTTATCAGATGTGTAACATGTGAGTATTTTCTCCCATTCTTCAAGTTGTCTGTTTACTCTCATGATAGTTTCCTTGACTGTGCAGAAACTTTTTAATTTGATCAGGTCCCATTTATTTATTTTTGTCATTGCTGTGATTGCCTTTGGGGTCTGCATAGGCCAATATCTCTAAGAGTTTTTCAACATTTTCTTTTAGAATTCTTATAGTTTCATGCCTTAGATTTAAGTCTGTTACCCACCGTGAGTTGATTTTTGTGAGAGGTGAAAGGTGTGGATCCTGTTTCAGTCGTCTACATGTGGCTCTCCACTTTTCCCAGCACCATTTATTAAATAAGGATTCTTTTCCCCAGAGTATGTTTTTGTCTGCTTTGTTAAAGATTAGATGGCTATATTATGATGGCTTTATACCTGGGTTTTCAGTTCTGTTCCATTGGTCTATGTTTCTGTTTTTGTGCCAGTATATGCTGTTTTAGTTACTAAAGTCTGATAAATTGATGCTTCACAGTTTGTTCTTTTTGCTTAAGATTGCTTTTGCTATACGGGGTCGTCTCTGGTTCCATACAAAGCATAGAATTATTTTTTCTAGATATGTGAAAAATGATGTTGCTACTTTAATAGGGATTACATTGAATCTGTAGATCACTTTAGGTAGTATAGACATTTTAACAATGTTGATTCTGCCGACCTGTGAGCATGGTATGGTTTTCCACCTATTTACGTCCTCCGTTATTCCCTTCCTCAGTGTTTCATAGTTCTCCCTGTAGCGGTCTTTTACCTCCTTAGTTGAAAATATTCCTAGGTATTTTGTTTTCTTTGATGCTATTTTGAAGGGTATGGGGTCTTTGATTTGATTTTCAGTTTGACTTTTGTTGACATATAGGAATGCTACTGATTTCTGTACATTGATTTTGTAACTTGAGATTTTGCTGCATTTGTTTATCAATTCTAGTATTCTCATGGCAGACTCTTTGGGGTTTTCAGCAAAGAGAGATAGTTTGACTTAACTGCCCCCATTTCAATGCCCTTGATTTGCTTCTCTTATCTGATTGCTTTGGCTAGGACTTCCAGCACTGTGTTGAATAGAAGTGGTAATAGAGGGCAACCTTGTCGGGTTCCATTTCTAAGTGAGAATGCTTTCAATTTTTCCCCATTCAGTATGATGTTGGCTGTGTGTTTGTCATATATGGCTGGTATCATTTTTGGGTAAGTCCTGTCTATACTTATTTTGCTAAGTGTTATTATCATAAAAGATGTTGAATTTTGTCAAATGCTTTTTCTGCATCTATTGAGAGGATCATATGGTCTTTGTTTCTGATTCTGTTTATGTGGTGTATAACATTTATAGATTTGCTTATGTTGAACCATCCTTGCATCCCTGGGATGAAGCCCACTTGGTTGTGATGGATTATTTTCTTGATAAGCTCCTGGATTCGGTTAGCTAGGATTTTGTTGAGAATTTTTGCATCTATATTCATAAGAGATATTGGTCTGTAGTTTTCTTTTTTTGTTGCATCCTTTCCTGGTTTTGGTATCAGGATTATGTTGGCTTCATAAAATGTTGGGAAGGATTCCATCCTTCTTGATGCTGTGGAATAATTTCTGCAGGATAGGCACCAGTTCTTCTTTGTAGGTGTGTTAAATTTGGGTATGAAACCATCTGGCCTGGGACTTTTCTTTTTAGGGAGGTTTTTTATTGCTGTTTTAATTTCAGTACTTGATATTGGTCTGCTCAGGAATTCTATTTCTTCCTGGTTGAGCCTAGGGAGGCTGTGTGTTTCTAAAAATTTGTCCATTTCCTCCACATTTTCCAGTTTGTGTGCATAAAGGTTTTTGTAGTATTCATAAATTATATCTCTGTGGCATCAGTTGTAATTTCTCCTTTTTTGTTCCTGATGGAGCTTATTAGAGATTTTTCTTTTCTGCTTTTCATTAGTCTAGCCAAAGGCATGTTGATTTTCTTTATTTTTTCAAAGAACCAACTTCTTGTTTTATTAATCTTCTGTATAGTTTTCCTGTTGTCAATGTCATTTAGTTCAGATTTGATCTTATTAATTTCACTTCTTCTGCTGGGTGTGGGGTCGGTCTGTTCTTTTTTCCAGCTCTTTGAGTTGATTCATTAGGTTGTCTATTTGTGATCTTTCTGTCTTTTGGATATAGGCATTCATGGAAATAAAGTTTCCTCTCAGGACTGCTTTAGCTGGGTCCCACAGATTTTGATAACTTGTGTCTCCTTTGTCATTTAGTTCAAAGAATCTTTTGATTTCCATCTTGATTTCCTCATTCATGAAATAAGCGTTCAACAGAAGGTTGTTTAGTTTCCACAACTTTGTGTAGAAATGAGAGTTTCTGTTAGGGTTGATTTCTACTGTTATTCCATTGTGATCTGAGAAGATGTGTGGTATAATTTCTATTTGGTTAAATTTTTTGAGACATGCTTTGTGTCTTGGGATATGGTCCATGACCCTTTTTTGATGCAAGTTTGGCTTTGGGAAGTGCTTTGGAGCTTCTTCTCAGTCCAGCCAGTGAGCTGGTCATCGCTGGTTGTTGTATATAATCCACTTTTCATCACACATCACAATCTGATGGAGAAATGGTTTGTTGTTGTTGCGTACAGTAAGAAAAGACGACACTTCAAAACAATGATCTTTTTGATTTTTGGTCAGCTCCGGAGGCACTCACTTATTGAGCTTTTACACCTTTCCTATTTACTTTAAATGCTGAATGACCGTAGGGTGATCAACATTGAGTTCTTTGGAAACTTCTTGTGTAGACATAAGAGGATCAGCTTCAACAGTTGCTCTCAGTTGTTGTCAACTTAGGATGGCAGGCCACTACGTCCCTCCTTGTCAAGGCTCTTGTCTCCTTTGCAAAACTTCTTGAACCACCACTGCACTGTACGTTTGTTAGCAGCTCCTGGGCCACATACATTGTTTGTTCCGAGTTGTCTCCGTAGCTTTACCACCCATTTTGAACTCGAATAAGAAACTTGCTCGAATTTGTTTTTGTCTAACATCATTTCCATAGTCTAAAATAAGTATAAAATAAACAGCAGGAAGAAGTCATTTGCAAAAAAACATAAAGTGAGAAATGCACATTAAAATGATGTATAACATAACCACATTTAAGAATGCATTCCAGTGTCAAACGGCAAATTTCAACAATGCTAAAACTGCAGTTACTTTTATACCACCCTGCTAACTTAGATACCACTCTTGAAAATTTTTCAAGAACCTAATATTTGTAATTGGAATATCTTGATTAATGTCATGACTCCACTGCTTACTTGTGACATTGATAAAGTTCATACTTCTTCAACTTGAATTTTCTCGTCTAGAAAAACCAGTAGTAATGCCTGACTTATATGTGTTACAGGATTTTTGTGAGCTTGAAGTAAATGATATGTGCAGGTGCCTAAGCTACAAAGTTCATTATTAATAGTAATGTCTTAGAGGTCATTTTTCCTGTCCATTGAGTATCCTAAAATTAAGTTAGTGGGTTAGGTTTTACTTATAGAAAAAGCTGTTCATGGTGCTAATGTGTTAACCACAAAATGGAAGCTTTTTGATCC
The DNA here is from genome assembly GCA_963574885.1 of Lepilemur ruficaudatus. NCBI lineage: Eukaryota > Metazoa > Chordata > Mammalia > Primates > Lepilemuridae > Lepilemur > Lepilemur ruficaudatus. The sequence continues at coordinate 12,725 of CAUYRT010007244.1, forward strand.
TGATGACCCCCTGGACTCAATAAAAGAAAAAGTCCTCTTTTGTCTCAGATGTCCTTGTGGGCCACTTGAGATTAAGAAGATCAAGGAGGTGCATTTTTCACTAGTCTTCAGGAAAAAGATAGTAAGAGCAGTATTCTTCTTGTACCTTCATTTCTTCTACACCCATTCTTGGTATTTTGTGATACCACTTGAATGATTTCTCTCAAATTTGAACCCCTTTGGGAAGAGGTAGTTTTGTAGATCTGTAGAAGTCTTTAATATAAATGAATCTATTGATCAATGGTTATCTTATCTCTTTAGATAAAGTATTATTAGTTCAGTTTTAACCATTTCAAAGGGCAAAGTAAAAGTGCATGTGTCCCAAATCACTTGGGCTCAAAATTTTATTAATACTTAATTTAGCATAAAACCAATAAATAGAAATATGAGTTATCAGTTATAAATTAAAGCAGTAATAATTGTATGCCTGGTAAGTTCAGCCATCAGTCCTCTAAGTAAAATTATTTGTTATCCCTTTTCAGGATAACCTTGGGTGTGAGGTGAAGAAATTCTACAAGTTTCACAGCTAGGTAGATTTTTAACTGGTTGAATACTGTACCCATAAAGGGCTGTCCCTATAGGCAAGCTGGAGGGAACATACTGCTACATGCAGTCCTGAAGTTTTTGTATTTAACATTAGCAACAACTTGGGTAAAGTCCAATTTGGTTGAAAGAGCTAATGTGTAATTTGGATTTTAGCAGACAGAGTCCAAAATTATCTCGATAGGCAGAATGATTGGCTAAATTTAGCACAATGAAATTAAATAAAAATGAAGTTAAAGGCCTGTGTTTACTTTAAAAATAACCATACAAATACAAGATGGAGGTCAACTGGTTAAATAGCAACACATGTCTAGAAACTTAAAGTTTTACATGGCTTGATACTTGAATATTTTACTTGGATAAGTAAAATAATAATAAAGTCAACAAGAGAATAAATGTGATATGCTAGGTTTGCAGAAGTATAATGTACAGATAAGGCAGGTTCTCAGGTTCTACCCTGTCAGGCCGTAACTGCAATTAGTTATAGAGAAACCCTTGTTTCAGAGGGACATCTACGAACTGGAGTCTGGAGTCCTGGGGACCAGTAAAGATGGTGTGAATGATGCCATGCCATGTCATTTAGGAACAGTTAAGTAACTGAAACATTTTAACTTAAAAGGGGGGAAATCTTAAAGGAGAATATAATAATGATTTTCAGATACTTAGGTCACTGATGTATAAAAGAGAACCTAGACTCTTCATGGCTTTTGTGAGCAAAACCCAGGCCCAAGGGTAGAAGAGATAGATTTGGACTCCCTGTGAAATGGGAGGAGTCTGTTCAGTGGTGAGCTGATTTGCACTGGAGCTTTTCAAGCAGGGGTCTGATTAAAATATTATTAAGTCTTGGAAGATGGAATTCATGCAAAGGAAGGGTAGAGAGTTGGAGTTGATTTTTTTTTCCTTTTTAAATAAATTTAAGGTACTATTGTGGGCAATCCCTTTGCTGGAGTTAGAAGCATGACTATCTCACCCTAAAGGGGGGACCCATTTGCTACAATAATTACAAGAAAATGTCATAAAGATATGTACAAAGTACTAAAGGAGCGTGAAGAAGATACTTTCTAACTGGAGTGAATGACTCATAACAGATTCAGATTGTCAGTAAACATTTATTGAGCACCTACTGTATTCTCAGTACTATGCTGTGACATTCATATTAATGTGTATTTTCTTAGTAGGGAGCTATTAACCCCATTTTACAAGTGAAAAATCAGGTGACCTGTTCAGACTTGGTCTAACTTCTTTGAATAATTCCCCACCTAATAATCCTATAGAATCAGTTTGTGCTCTTGCCCCTATATTTATGTTAATATGTGAGGAGAACTGAGCTCAGCTACTCACACTTTTATTTTGCCAAGAAGGTTTAATGACTTTTTACCAGGAATGTTATACAAAGTGTAGCAGTAAAGGGTTGTCAAGATTGGGGGACGAGGGTGCGATAATTAAGATTGAAGGAATCTTGGGACCATATTTTGAAGAGTATTGTGTGATATAGTTTAAGGGATTGATTTTTTTATCTTCTGGATAGTTTCCGAGAAGGAGCCTTAGTCCCCATGTTCTACATGGTATAAATTTTTACTCTAACTCCGATTTTTCATAGTGATTCATGAGCCCCTTCCATCATTTAACCTTTTTTTTTCTTTCTTGGTCTTTACCCCCATCCTTTCTGGCTGAAAGTTTTGTTTCTTGGGGAGTTTATAGGAGAAATAGACAAATTATGCTGGATTTAAGTGTGAATGTGTGTGAATTTTCAGCCTTATCCATGAATAAATCCTGTTAAAAAGTTCTACTGAGGCCGGACACGGTGGCTCATGCCTGTAATCCTAGCACTCCGGGAGGCTGAGGTGGGCATATCGCTCAAGGTCTGGAGTTCGAAGCCAGCCTGAGCAAGAGCGAGACCTCGTCTCTGCAAAAAATAGAATTAAATTGGCCAACTAAAAATATATAGAAAAAAAATTAGCCAGACATGGTGGCAAAGCCTGTAGTCCCAGCTACTCGGGAGGCTGAGGCAGGAGCATCCCTTGAGCCCAGGAGTTTGAGGTTGCTGTGAGCTAGGCTGACGCCACGGCACTCTAGCCGGGGCAACGGAGTGAGACTCTGTCTCAAAAAAAAAAAAAAGAAACTACTACTGATTAGTATTAAGAGACTTTGGGTAGGGAGAAGGAAATCAGAATCTACTTCACAATGCATTGTTTTACTTGCAAGTTTCCTTGTAATTTTCTTAGCAGACCAGCATTTAATATAACTTTTTGGTCACACTAGAAGTTTTCCTGGTTGTTTAAATGCCACGTCACTGTGGAGGTAGTTGGATAAAGTCAATAAAAGTATGCTTTTGTATAGTGTTGATGTTAAGATATATCCTTTGAAAAACTTGTATCTTTTATAAGCCCCTCATTACACTTTATGTATGTAAGCATGGTAAACAGTGGCTTATGTATCCTCTCAAAAATTTTCCTTGCATCTATAAGCCTATGTGTGTATGTGTGTGTACGTGTATGTGCATGTATCCCAACCCCACAATAGGATTATACAAATAGTACTATTCTATATGTTCTTTTTTTCACATAAGGGTAAATCTTTAGTGTCTTTCCATATCACCACATATAAATCTATCTCATTTTTTACATGCTCTTGTGTAGCTGAACCATAATTAATTTAAGCCATAATTAATTTAATCAGTTCTTGATTCTGTTAGTCCAGGTTTGTGGTAGCAGACAACAGAAAGCAAGTCTGGTTAACATAAGCAGAAGGAGATTTTATTGGAGAGATTGGATGGTTCACAGGATTGATAGAAAGGCAATAGAATCAAGCTTGAAAATGGGCAGAACCAAGGAAGGCAAGGCACAGCCAAATTCCTGTTGTTAGTACTGCTTGCTTAAGAAGATGCTGGGCACGTGCCACTGGACTCTGCTGAACTCCACTGTAGCCACCATGAATTATCTCTTGATGGTCCCCGATGTTGCAGCACTTTCTCAAGATTCCAAGTTCTGGACAGGAGCATCTGATTGGCTCAGCCTGGGTCACATGGCAGCCCTAGCTGCCAGGGAGCTCAAAGATGGGTGCCCTGATGTCAGGTTGCCAGACACAGCAAATGTCCCACCTATACCTGTTGATGAATATTTGTCATATGTGGTGTTGTTAGCATTCTTGTGCGTTTGTGTAAGAAGTAAAATTTCTGGGTCAACTAGTATTTACATTTGTATTTTGATAGGTACTGCCAAATTGCCTTTCATTAAAAATATGAATCTAGACAGAATATTTAATTTTGAGTTTGGCATATATTTCATGTATTTAAATTCAACAGGCTAACCTCAACATTCATTGGGTATGTTAACTGATGCCTCTTTTGTGGGAATTTAGCAGCTTGATTTTGTTAGTGTTAACACGTCGTTCCTTTGGCTCTTATTTATTTAATCTGGGAATTACATAAAATAGTTCTTTTTACTTACAGCCTTTAATACAAACCATTTATGTTATAATATACTTTGGGGAGATCATGTGTAATAAATTTATTGTATAATATATTTTACATTTACATACAGTTTGATTCATAGCATCGTGAAAGTTTCCTGTTCAAGCTACTTCACTGAAATGTATTTCTGAGATTCTGCACTTAGTACTTGGAAACTTTATGTATGAAAGAATTAGGAAAATGGTCAGATGAAAGTGTGTTAAGATACTGACTTATCTGTGTGACCTCACTTTATTTGGGATAAAGTCAGCATCATGGAAACAGTATTCTTTTTTTAAAAAACTTCCCTTCATTAAATTCCTGCAGTGTTAGAGTCATTTTGCTTATAGAATATTCCTTTCTTCACTAGCATTGCTACTAATACCTGGAAAGTCAGATAATGTTCATTTTACTTTGGAGAGATACTGATTGCAAGTACTAGTACGTATCTGAGAAAGAACAAATTCAGGAGGTTAGATGGTACAGTGGGGGAAAAATATGATTTAGAATCAAAAACCCTGTTTTTGAGTTTTCAACTCTGCCTCCTATTTATGTTAAATTGTCAGCAAATGATTCAATCCGATTTTTTCTTTGATCCCTGCCCTTATAAATGTTAATTAAAAGAGAATCGAAGTATTCTATATTCTTCACAGTTAACTTGTTTTACCATGAATACTAGCAAAAATATTGTGGATGAAATCTTTCATTGGATGTGAGTTGAATTAGATATTACGCAGTAATTGCTAGGTTTGTTTTTCATAAGCCACAGTATAAGGTACATTTTACATTACAACTCAGGATTCAGATATATGTGTAAGTGTATATATCTCTCTAAAACGAAAGTTTCCAAACAGTACTTATTCTAACCCTGTGGAGTACAATATAATATTTGCTGTTTTGTTCTAGTTCTTTTTTTTTTTTTTAAATAAAGGGTCTCACTCTCTTGCCCAAGCTGAAGTGCAGTGACGTGGTCATAACTCACCGTAACCTCAAACTCCTGGGCAAAAGCAATCCTCCTGTCTCAGCTTCCTGAGTACCTGGGACCACAGGCATGGGCCACCATGCCTGGCTAATTTTTTTTTTTTTTTAATTTTTTGTGGTGATGAAGTCTCACTATATTGCCCAGGCTGGTCTAGTTCTTTTTATTAATAAATGCTACTTATGATCCACTAAATTAATTTCATGACCAACTGTTTAAGCTTACTGTTTAAAAAATATCACAGTAGAGGACTTCTCTCATTGCAACAAAACTGACATTTTTAAGATTCCGAGAGGTATTTATAGCTCAGTTTTTTCATCCTGATTTTTTTTCACACTTTCTAGCCATTTTCCACCATTAAGACAAACGAGTGGGAAGGTTCCATGAATTGGGTGGAAGAAAGTAATAGGGATGTTATTTTTACTACATTCTGTTAATCTTACTTGCTGTTAGACTTAATACCTCTATAACTTATTCTCTAAGAAAATTAGCAAATGTTCCATTTTATTTACTAAATTTTAGCTTAGTATTCATAAAAATACTGCATTTAAAGACAAAACTAAGTCTTTCCTAGGAAAATTTAAACTTGGTCTATATTAAAAAACCCTCAACTTCACAAATTAAATTTGGCTTATCTTAATGAAGGATGTATTAGTTTTATTAGTCGGAGTACAACTAGGAGACAGAAACTACACAGGAATTTGAACAGGGAAAGTCTAATGCAAAGAATCCTCAGCTGTAACATGGGATTAGAGTAATGGGGGAATTGACCAAGAGGTACAGAGAACTCTGTAAAGAATGCCATAACAGTAGATAAGAGGGAGTGGCTACTACCTCTAAGGCTAGGCAAAGCGTGAAAGGAGGGAACAGATACGGCATCCAGACCTCATTAGAGGGACATGGCTGAGGCCTACTGGATAGCAGAGAAGTTCACTCAGGGGCCGAGATAGGCTGGAAAGCTACCCTTTTCCTTCCAGGGGAAGCCTTCCATGGGGTGGTGTGTGTAGCCTGGGAACTCTATGAGAAGCAACCTAGAGTGCTAGGGGCAGTTGACCATAGAGAGGTGACTAGTGCTTTCTGCTGATGAAGCTCAGTCATGTCTCCTGGCAAGGGAGAAATGTTCCAGTGTCACTTCAAGGGCAGTGAAGGGTGGGTTTGGAGGTAGGACACAGTTAACTGATAGCTGACACACTCTGGTGTACTCAATACCTTTTCAAAAGAAAATTACACTTAAGTTAGGGGCAGATATCAGAGATGCTATTCTAATGTAGTGCAGTCATATTTTCATTCTCTGGCATCATTTTTGTATCTGCAAAATCCACTGTTGAGTAATTTTTTTTGAGAAATTGATAGTTTTTTTCCTTGAAATGTAGACTAGAATTATTATGTAAAAAGGAGTAGTCTATCACTGTGATCTTTTCAGTAAGCTTGAGATACATTAATTCAGCATTCACTGAGCATCTGCTTTTAAGCCAGTCCACTGTGCAAGGTGATTATCAAAATACAAAAAGGTGAATGTTACTGCTTCTAAGGAAGAAAGCTACGTGTGTAAAGTGTTAATTAAAGTACAGTGCAATGAGTGCTTTATTAATAAAGTATAAGAATATCCTTAAAGAGTAACATGGCCTGAGCAGATAAAGTGTCAGCCTATCTTTAAGTATTGAGGAAGGAAAAAGCAGCACAGACATGTTATGTCTTTTATTCTCTGTATGCTGTCTCTTTTATTTCTCACAGTAGCTGATTGAATGAGATATGTGATATGATTACCATTGTACAAATAAGCAAAGGAGGCCTAAAGACCTGAAGGACTTTTCTGTTGGTGTCACACACAGGATTCCAAATCTAGTCCAATAGATATTTGTTGTCTTTTAAGTTGGTTGTATACTTTGAAATGCAGAAAGTAAAAGTTCACCAAATACAAAACACAGGAGTAAGTACTACTGTGAAGGATTTAAAAAGTGGATTTGATGTGTCCCTGCCCATAAGGGGTTTATATCTAGCTGTGCTGATAGACAATGATAAGGGTTCTGATGAGAAACCTAAAAAAACCTTGGCATTTCATAAGATGGGGAATGCTTTTCTTCCTCCTCGGAAAACTGTAGAGTACAATAACATTTGAGTTGGTTTTTGAGAATTGGGTAGGGTAGGCTTTAGACTAGAAATGGGTAAAAAATCAAAATGTAAAAATAAAAAACAGGAAGGTAGTTCTCATTTATGGCACATCTGCTAAGTGCCACACCTTGTACTTCCTTGATAAAACAGTCCAGTTTAATATAGACCCTGTATCAGGAAGTTATGGAAAATAAGGCTGGAAAGACAAATCTATTAGATATGCTGGACCTAAGTAGGTGCATTTTTTGACAGGTTAAGATAGAGTTTGAAGTTTATTCTGTAAACAGTAGAAAACATTGAAGTTTTTAAAAGAAAGAATATAGGACTAGAGTTATGATTAACTTTACAACTAAATAGAGTCTATTTTCATGTTGTAATGCAGCAGCAGAGATGTAATAAATGTAATCCTTTTTTCATCCATTCCTGGTCATATGTAGGATGAATTGTAAAGGTGGGGTGTAGTTAGATGGTTATTGTAATGATCCAGATAAGAAGTAGTAAAGGCCTTATCTAAGGCTATAATAGTGAAAATGAAAAGGAGGTTACTGATGAGAGTTGGAATTATCAGGATTTAGTGAGGCATGTTTTATGGAATGGAAAGAATTGAAGATAATTTTCAGGCACTTTTCCATTTCTGAAGAGTGTACACTTCATTTACTTTTTCATTCATTTTTTACATAAAAGTAGTGTATACACATAATATTAAAACGGTATGGACGGACAGAAGATTGGATATGAGAATGAAAAATGACATTATACAAAAAGCAACAGATCGGAGGAAATATAGGTGCTAAAGCTTTGGAACTCCTTAGGTGTGGGCTGCATTACAGTGACTTCCTTCCAAGGAATGCAGTGTGGAAAAGGGGAAAAAAGTTACTTTACAGTGGAGAAGCCTGACAAACTACCTCAGCCATTTGATGACTGAGCATTAAATTCAGCAACAATCAGTCATTAATAGTTGTACCCTTGATGCTATGTGATAAAAATGGCATTCTGTCTCTGTGATCTTCCTCCCAAACACTTACAACCTCAGTCTAGTAAAGAAAAAAAATCAGACACATTTCAGCACAGAGGCATGTTACAAAATGTCTAACCAGTACTCCTCAAAGTTGTCAAGGTCATTGAAAAAAGGAAGATCTGAGAAACTGTTACAGCCAAGAGGAGCCTAAGGAGATATGACAGACAAACATAATATGGTGTCCTGGATAGGATCCTGAGACAGCAAAAGGACATTAAGTAAAAACTGAGGGGAAAAAAAATCAGAACTTTAGTCTTTGCCTTTAAGAGTGCAGGGTAAGGAATAAACTACCAAGTTAACTCTTCTTCATTAACCATTGTGTATCTGTCCTGAGTGCTTTGTAAATAGTTGCTGAATACATAGCATGCTTGCAGCTCTTCATAGTAAGACTGTTTTTAAGGTCAATTTTACTCTTCAGTGGGGCCAAGCTGCTTCATCTGTTGGTCAGAGCACAGGTCTAGATTTGGTTTCCTGGAGTCCATGCCACACCCGGCTTGTGCAAATCACAGAAACTTGTCAGTGTTCCTGTAACATTGACAGCAGAGGATATTGTGTTTTCCCCCTGAACCCAGATAGTTAAATTAATAATCTTATTCCGTCACATCCGGAAAATCTCCATATTTAAAAATAAGGAGAAAAAAATAAAATTTTAAAAATAATAATCAGGACAATACCTAACTTACTCTGTGAAGAGTGGTATGTATTATAGAAAGGTTCCCAGAGGATATGACACTTGAGTTAAGTCTTAAAGATGAGTAACTGTTAGCTAAGTGGACCAAAAAAATGACTAGGTACTGGGGAAAGAACATTAAATAAATATATGCAGAGGCCTAGTGTGTAAGAGATACTGGCATAAGGGAACATAGGCTTTCAGCTGAGGTTATCTGCTTTATTCATTTCCATGACTTTGGTGTCATCCCAGGAGTGTTTTAATATTGGATGTACTTTAATATTGTAAAGAAAAGATACAGTATTTGTAGTAATGACTGCATTAAGGGGAGGAGGATCAGTTCTCCGTATCATCTTGTGTCTTTTTTTTTATTCATTAGCAACTCTTTCACTCTTTACAGCATACTTGTTTCTGTACTTTACAGTTTACAGGGAAAAAAAATTTTATGTTCTTAAAGCTACATTCTCTTGGGAACTTCCTTCAATATCTTTATTTTTATTACCAAGCTCAGTGCCTGGAACATAGTAGGCATGCATTCCATAAATATTTTTTGAATGACTATCTCTTCCTTTCCCTCTTAGCATTCACTGACAGGCTTCACAAATAAATGCTCTTTGTCCCCAGTTTCACACCACCCGATATTTCTTGTGTTTGAGTCACTTTACTGATCATAGTAGCAATAACTATAGACAAGTCAACAAGATTGGGAAACTTAACAACATAAAAGTCTAAGAGAAATGAACTAATAATTAGTGTATTAGTTTCCTCAGGCCACTAGGACAAATTATCATGAACTCTATGGCTTAAAACCATAAAAATTTGTGGTCAGGCGCGGTGGCTCACGCCTGTAATCCTAGCACTCTGGGAGGCCGAGGGGGGTGGATCCCTCAAGGTCAGGAGTTCGAAACCAGCCTGAGCAAGAGTGAGACCTCGTCTCTACTATAAATAGAAAGAAATTAATTGGCCAACTAAAAATATATAGAAAAAATTAGCCGGGCATGGTGGCACATGCCTGTAGTCCCAGCTACTTGGAAAGCTAAGGCAGAAGGATCGCTTAAGCCCAGGAGTTTGAGGTTGCTGTGAGCTAGGCTGATGCCACGGCACTCACTCTAGCCCAGGCAACGGAGTGAGACTCTGTCTCAAAAAAAAAAAAAACAAAAAAAAAACAAAAAAGAAGATGTCACTGGGAATCTGATC